>KV448304.1:0-49374 GCA_001658105.1 Rhizopogon vinicolor AM-OR11-026 | reverse complement strand
GCCTGTAGAGCCCCCCTTCCTTCGAGTTCTTTCTAGCACCGGATTGCAAGTCTCGGACCACACAGGCCTCGTACAACTTTCCGGCAAGTTCTTAGACATCAACATCAACTTGTAAGAACCATCAGCAGTCTTGGGCTCTGAGCCGGCTTTGCAGCCGCCATGTGATTTATGATCTTCTCACTGCCGGTTCATCTGGATTCTGCAAACTTAAGTGATACACTCAGTCCATTATAAATTGACGGTTCGCTTTCGACTTAGAAGCAGCACAGAATCAAAGAACTTCTGCTGGGCAGCGGATGAGATTTAGTGGCTCTAGCTCATACCATGAGAGCTTCACAAGCACATTATGCCCACCAGTGAACTGTTTCTTGCACTAACGATGCTAACTTTAGAAATAAAATGGTAACGAATCCTGTCTCATACAGGTCGGACAAACCTTGACTCGGAAGGAGGACAAGAAGAAGAGCACCTTAACTAAATTTCATATACTGTATGGTACATACATCAGGCGGCCAACCATACTTAAATGATGAGTATGAAGACAGATGAGATTTTCGAATTTCGCGAAACCTGTGGTAAGAAAAACAGTTACTTTCAAAGTTTTCGTTGGTTGAAAACCATAATTTGAACAAACCGGTTTCTCAATCTTGTTCTAGGGTCTTATTTCTCATGTTTTCGCGACTTCAAAATCACAAAACCCGTTTTTGAATCTTGTTCTTATTTTCTAGCATGTTTTTGCGGCTTCAAAACTTGAAATTTTGAAAACCCAGTTTTCGAATCTTGTTCAGTGAAGGTCACAATTTGAACGAAACCAAATTTTCGATTTAGTATTTCGGTGATTCGCAACGCGTTGCTATGTGTTAGTTCAACGAGCAAAGAGATTGAACGCGCTTGCAAAGCATCATATATCAACGGGACTGTCGAGGACTGCACTAGGACGTCGGTGTTGTATGATTTGGCATATAATAATATGTTCATCACCTCAAGTTCGTGGAATCTTTGTCTTTTCAATAGTACCCACTCGAAGACGAATGAACCTGGAGGAGGCGAGACGAGATGAGGGGGGAAAGGTGAAGGTGTTGATGATGGACGAGGTAAATGATGAGTTAATTCACCGAGGCGTGGATCCCGGATCCGAGTAGCTCCTACTGAAATGTGTATCGCCTCGAGTTGAATTGACTTTCCAACACTACTCCCACTCGAAAATGAGTGAAGGAGGAGGCGAGATGAGGCGAGGAGGTTATGTTGACGGTGAACCTCGGCGGACTAAGGAAATGATATCATTCAGGAATCTTCGCCTCAACAATACTCCCACTCGGAGATGGATAAAGGAGAAGGCAAGATGAGGGGATGACGTCAACTGCAAGGCATGGGAAGACGCGCAGCGTAAAAGACAGAAAGGAAGAATGAGTGGCGTGAACGATGTCGAAACGAAGAGTGGGTGTCAGCGATGGTGACGAAGAGAGTGTTAATGATACCGTAACCTAATGATCAGCGATGGTGACCAACTTAAGGGGGAACAGCATCGTAAAGGGGAGTGGCAAAGAGGGCGTTGACCATCTTGGAGTGAGCGGTGGCGATAAATCAAGTGGGATGGATGCTCCTACAGAATACTCCTACCCGAAGATGAATGAATGGAGAGACAAGAATGGTGGTCAAATAGAAACGGATGGTGTGTCGGCGATGGCGACAGATTGAGTAACCCGAATAATGAATGAGCCAAGGGCGCGGGCATCAACGATGGTGATGTGCCGGCCTTGTATCAGTTCAATGGGCGAAGATGGAAAACAAATGAGCGGAAGGGAAACGACCGAGCAGAAGGGAAACGACCGAGCAGAAGGGAAACGAATGAGGAGTCCCACTAGTCTGAGCCAGGGCTCATAACCTATCAAGATTAGACAGGCTCGGACTAGGAATTGACCAGTGGCTGAATCTTTTGGATTAAAAGACTACTGAAACATTACTTGACAAGAGGAATAAAAGCACGTATTGAGACGGAGAATCAATGTATAACGCGTGTAACGAGGAGTGATGGAGTATGTAAAGAAAACTACGTGTACGTACGAGAGTCAAATCTTGATAGTCTTTGATGCTTCTTTGATTCTGTATTCCCAGTATCTGAAAGGCGGATCAGCGAAGTATTTATTCCTTGTGGATAACCTACCTTCTGCGCATAGTGTCATGCTCATTTGCCAGGGATCTCCAAAGCTGTGATAAGTTAGTTTTCTGCCAAGTTCCCGAGGTACGCAGTATATCACCTCAGTAGCTTTCATCAAGTCACCACTCCCCGCTTCCTCGTAAATATCGGCCATGAATTCAATAGCAGCGACGCAGGGTAATTGGGCTTCCTTCGAGGGAAGGGGGTCTTCCAGGTCAACGACTTCAGGGGGTGTGCCGAAGGGAGGCTGGGGCAGAGAATAAGGCTTCACGAATGCTTGCAGCTCGGAGTAAGGAGTTTTAGCATGATCAAGTATTCCGCGCAGGTAATTCCATGCGGATGCATTGTTCGGCGCTACCGCAATACGCTCCTTTACGAACCTGTTTCGCAGCCTCGTTATCGCTCCAGAAGTAGACAAATTTTACGATTGGGGCTCACGCTAGCTCCCGCCGAACTATTGCATCTCTGTCCTGGTCCCCGTTCCGTACTCCAGATTGAAAGGCGATGAAGAATCTGTGGTGCCATGCAGAGTTATTCCGCACATCAGCTTCAAGCATGCTCTCTACGAAGTCAAGTTCGTGGCTCCAGAGCTCGTCGTCATTAAAGTACGCGAGGATCCACTGCCTATACGACCACGTGTGGTAGTTCTTCATGTCATTTTGCAGCGAGTTGGCGATGAACTCGAGCTCCGGACCAGGATTGCGAGTCTGCTGTACCAGCAGCCGCCGGTGATGCCAAACTTGATACGTCTTCAGATGCTTGACCGCGAGCTCATCCATCAGCTTAAGCTCATCGTCCAGGGGACATTTCAATGCCATAAGTGTTTTGTACCTGTACTGCCTGATTGCACGTGGAGAGGTCATCTATGTTCTGCCGAATGCGCGTGATGGAGCAAGTCGCAAACTCACCACGCAGAGTAGTGTCCAGGATTCTGCCGAATGATGTCCTCCGTGAGCTCCAACACCCTAGGAGTCATCTCCTCGCTCTTCACAATCCCTCTAAAGTAGTTCGTGGCATCTTTGTCTGAAGATGCCATCCGATCGTTGTTTTGAGCGACATTTTGCGGACAGGGCAGTATGCTCACATTCATCCGTGTAAAATATTGGCGCAAGAGGGGTGATGTTCTCGTACTGCTCCAGGGGAAGAACATCGGCCCACTCAGGTCGTTGAGAATATAGCAGATGCTCCTCTTCTGTAGGAACATCCATAGCGATTGTCGTGGCGTTCGAAGTGTCACAGACAAAGGGACGATTCCAGGAATAGCAACTCGAACCTGCTAGCACCGCTGCGGCTCGCTGCAACACTCCGTATGTAGGATTTACTGTAACTTAAGCGCTTAATTTTCCAGAGGCCCGGTGCGGTTGAAAACACCGTGAAGGAGGGAGGCCGTGTGGATGATTAAAACTATGATAGTACGTATGTAATATATCCTGAGCTTCAAAGTAACGGAACCGTGAGTTAGTAACGTAGTCTTAGACGCACTGGCAGATCCAGTCTGCGAAGGCGGTAGAGAGAGAGAGCTGCGTGCGCATTACAAACAAGCAGCAGTGACCTTTAAGTTCTACACCTCTCTTTCACTCGCTCTCGTCTGGAAAATGGTGGTCTGAGTTACTTCGCTTCGGAAACCTCCAACGCTTCTTGGGAGGATAGTCTTCGTTAATCGAGTAAGTTTAATAGCAAGACTAATTCTGAGTCTAAGGGGTCTCTAGGTACAAACAGGATGAGGAAGGATATAGCGCGTTAGAGCGCTCGCATAGTTGCACATATGTGTAAGCAACAAGTTGCAAGCGCCCACAACTGCAGTTACTGCACTGGACCTTATCGCAAACGCTTCGATAAGACTAGGTTTCTAGAAGTTGGAGAGATACGTCCAGAAGCACGTCTGGTGATAGCTAAAATCCAGCGCTGGGGAAGCCTCAAGCGTGGATGTAAAAGCCATGTCAGGAGGTTCGCCGCTCGCAGGAGCCTCGAGTTGAAGCTTGAGCGCTTACTAAGACCAAAATTCTGAAACTTGACGTACGCACCGGATCATCATTCAAGTTTAAGATGCGCAACCGCCACAATGGTAAAGAGGTGGACGTTTAGTTCATAACACTGAATATCCGATACTCAATGTGAAAGAATCCTTCAATCACGAATAACCGCAGCCATCGATGCAAGAATCGCCGAGAATACGAAGGCGGCTGCCTCAAAGCTTGACCCAGAAAGGACGTAACGTCAGGTAAAGGGTCTGAAAGATCGGAGTCATCCACAGCAACGCCCAAACACACTAATCTGAATCGTGACATCAAAATAGTACTTCTCCTGTAAATCGCATAATAAAACTTCGAGTCGGATAAAAGCAAGCGCAAGGTAAAATACAGGACAGAGTACGGACATAAGTTGGAACGGTATCAGAGAGAAACAAACATGAGAAGCGATCAGATTAGCGAATACACATAACACAAGCCGCTCTTCAAGCGGCAGCGGGAGCGACGGCACTAGTCGCGGTGTAATCCTGAGAGAAATTCACATCAATTGATAAGCCAAGGGACGAGGTACATAGACAAACCTCCATCTCTGCATCAAGATCGGCTACACTTTTCTGAGGCCTTTCATTAGGCTTCCTTCCACGACCTCTTCCACGACGAGAACCACGTGCAGCAGTCCTACAAATGGGTAAGAAAAATGCGCTCACGGTAAACCTTGCTGTACAAACCTAGTACCCCGAGGTTCTGTAGTCGGAACGGAGGAAGCTGGAGGAGCAACGCGCGATGCCAGCGAAGCGGGTGGGGCAGGACGTGCGGGGTCGACCACGATTTCAATCTTCATTGGGCGTTCTGTACGGTTGACATGCGAGTACACCGAGTGCAAAAGAGATAGACATTCGTTAGTCGGCTGTGCTTTCAGCGAGGAAGCAAGCAAAAAGGGGACGGATACGAGGATCATGCCACTGTCCAAACCGTTACCAAGGTCACTGTCGACTCTGTCCTCCCAAATATGCCGCAATAGCCGAGGCTCGCGCGGGAATGGCTGCCTTGAAATTGGTCAAGGGATGAAGATTTTGGAGTACCCCTCCCTCGCTTGTAGCTCCATAATGCTTGCACCGACCTGGAACCCAATCCCGAGACTGAACCATGAGGAGTGGCTTGCAAATGCGACGGCACCAGAATTACAAGCTCGAAAGGTGGTAGCCTTCGAACAACCTGCAACCTGGTACCCACCTCGAGACTGTCGAGGTGGCGAGCACAAGACTCCACCACCAAAGAGACTTGAGAACTCGCGTTTAGACGAGTCTGCCACGCGTTCATGTCGTCTTGGCAGGGCCAAACAGGACCAGCGACAACGGTGCTTCGTAACGGATGAAGGGCTCTTGCAGAAGAGAAGGAAAGGAGAGAAGAAAGCAGGCGATACTAACTCCCATCGATCAACCGGTTGTTGTACTGCTGGTAGGCCCTTGTACCGTCACCCTTCTTTTGGAAGTGGACTGCTGCAACACCTTTTGACCGTCCAGCGCTGTCATAGTGCAAAGTGACTTCCCGCAGGGGCCCAACGGTAGAGGAAAAGAGCTCCTACTCTCTGATTAGATAAATTACTTTGGTCGTGAAGAGTAAACACACCCTGATCTGAACTTCATTCACATCTCCTGGTAGGTTGGAAACGATGATTTTGTCGGTAGGTTGAGCCGCAGGTGTGATAGCTGCACCTTTGGTGGCGGTGGCGGCACGAGTGGCGGGATGAACTCCGAGAAGCTGGGCTTTGGCTGCTGGACCTCCGCGACGGCCAGTACCACGACGAGGGCCCTTGGGACGAGAAGAAATGACCTAGACATTCTGGTTTGAACTATGCACGGCGGGAAAATTTGCCAACTCAACACCAACCTCGTCGAGTGATTTGTCCATTATTCCAAAGTTTGTAGGGAACGCGTGAATTATTGTTCGGGGGAGAGTAAAGCTGTTGTTTGAGCGCCTTGAAAAAACTAAGGACGGGTGGTGGTGGCGAAGGGGCAACGGTGAGGGGAACAGGCAGCTTCATTATATAAAGCTTCGGAGTTCCAAAATTCTCAACTCAGTGTTTGCTGTGCAATTAATTCCTGATGTAAGATCAAGCAAAGATCAGCGCCTTTCTAAGGCTTCGAAAAATATGTCTGGACGTGGCGGTGGACGAGGTCGTGGAGGTGGAAGAGGTGGCTTTAGAGGTCGTGGAGGTGCCTTCGGGGCAGCGAGCATGCCTCCCATGGGTCTCACATTTGCAGACATACAAGCTATGTCCAGGGAAGGAGACGCATTGTACCCAGTGCGGTGCATTACTCTTGTAACGTCATGATGCAATCTCATCTTTATCCGAGCAGCCATTGGACCCTCTACCTGTCCTCGCCGATTACTCCGCTCACGAGAAACGAATCTGCGATCTGCAAACAGGATTTGCTACCCGTTTACGGAAATCTGCCTACTATGTAGTTGAAACGTTGAAGTCAAACGGTTTGAATGATTGTAAGTAGTTGATAATCAATTGCTCAAGGCCTTTGTTTTACAGACTTGGAGCGTTACTCTGACAAATATCGGCAGAGTCCTGCCTCTCAACCTACACTCAAACGAAAGGACCTTCATGCGCCTTTTTTCCCTACAGAGATATTCGAGGGCTATTTCAATCCAAAAAAGAGGCGCAAGGGTCAATCAATTCATGTTCACCTCATACCGTTACTAACCGGAGAATCAGTTGAAAAGAAATCCACAAAACGCCTCAATCTTGATGATTTAGAGGAAGACGCCGAAGATCAAGTATGTCACGACTTCGCGTGTCGATACGCTTCTCAAACTTTAAATTCATTAGGAGAAGTCAGGCGATGAACGCTCGGACGCTGGATCACAGCCAGTCGACTCAGACTACGATGTCGATGAGGAATATGACAACGATTATGCAGAGAACTATTTCGACAATGGTGAAGGAGACGACATGGATGGTCTTGGAGACGGTGGAGGAGGAGATGACGGTGGTGGCGGAGGTAAGAATCCAAGTCTTTTCTGTACTCGAGAAAGTCTCAAATAATGGTATCCACAACAGATTATGACTAGGAGAATGCTTCTACGCATTCTCAGCAGGCAGGGAAGTGCAGACACCAACTGCTGTTCACGGATGGGACGCATAATTCGCGCTTTTGTGCTTTCGTCCTATCTCGGCAACGCCGCTCGGAGCTGACTCAACAGCCCGACACCACACTATTAATGCATACATTGCCTTGAAATCGCCCAGTCGGTGTAGCCATCAGCATCCATTCATTTTTGGACTCGTTGGAGGACGATTAATTCGATTCGATTCGAATGCTTCTTTCGTTGCATGGCGATATATATGAACCGCCTTGACAAGTGTACAATAGAATACGGGTCACCTTCGAGATTTCCCGTTACTAAGCAAAATGCATAGATGCAGTACAAAGGTACTTTATATGCTTGGCGCGTTAACCTGGACTGGCGGATGACTCCGAGATGCGCCTCAGCCCAGCGCAAAGTGCTCCAGGGACTCTCGCATGCACAGCGCAACTTGCATACAAGAGAATGATCGCAGATGAGTTCACTGTGACGGCAACAATACCAGCGACCTGAAGTTGCATGGTAGGTGTTCGAAAGTAAAGCTTCCCTAGCTGGTACATTGTTGATTTTTCCAACCAGCTGCGGTTTGTGCCATTACGACTTCACTTCCATTTTGAACATATTCGATGTACGAAGCTTTGATTTGCAGTGCTGGTATGAAGTACCCACTTTTATGGACCATGATTACGCCACTCTGACTTCAGGTTGCGGAAGACGTTTGACGAACCATGGAGTCGCACCAGAATGACAGCAGCTACATAGTCGATATCTTCGGGCAAAGAGGATGCTTAAGAGCCCTAGAAAGTATGAAGCCTCAACCTGTTACGGCAGTGCAACTAATGGCCCAAAGCATTTTGATTCTTTGTTCCCTTCGAGATTCATATGAAGTCCATCGGTGCGTTGAACGAACGCCCAAATCGAAACTCAGTAGCCGAGCCAGCTCATCCACTAGTCAACAGAACAGGAGTCCGACGAAACTTTGTCAAAAATGAGGTGTATATTTGGCGAGCCGACGCTGCAAGTAAAGGTGGAAACACCCTAACCGAAAGGGCTGCGCCCCAAGTCAACATTGACTCGGTGCAAAAAACTCGTGTGCGACATTTTGAATCATTCTTCTTCCCCAGAGTCTGACGAGACTTGGTTAGATCCGCTCTCGCTTCCGCTACCGTCCTCGGAATCGTCTCCGCCTCCACTAATATCACCAACGACATCCCCCCCTGCACTGAGCACTATTCTTTTCCTCTCCTGTTCACGGACCATACGTAAAGCTTCCACCCAATGATGGACAGCCTTCCATCTGAGAGAGTACTTTTCGCAGTCTTCATGGTCATAATGAAAATCAGAATCCCACCCCACAACGTATTCCAATTTGGGTGCGATGGCTGAGAGGAAAGCCGCGACCCCTGTCACATGGCGAATCCTCGAGCTACCAAAGTCTGCTTCGGATAGTGCGTTGTGTGAGAATCCTTGGTAGGGAATTTCAGAGGATATGTCACGTCGGTCTACATCAGACCAGTCCAAGGCAATGCCAATTGAGGTCAAACGTGGGCAATGTTGCAACAGTGAAACGAAGGCATTTGGAGTGATATTATGAGGAGTCGAAGCGCTATATTCTCCACGGATCACTAACTCTTCAAGGAGGGGCCAAGCCTTGGCCATCTGCAAAAGGGTGGCATCATCCAATTGCACGTCATATTCCACTTTGAAGTTGAGTTCGCGTAGGTTACGGAAGGCATAGAGGGGTTGGAAAACTGCTGCACTGACTGAAGTATTGGAATCACCATCCATACCATCCACGATGATCCGAAGATGCTTCAATGCATTGTATGTACACGCATTGGATATGCGGGAAATCGAAGCCGGCAGTGCGGAATCCTCTCCGGCAATGAAAATAATCGTGACGAAGAGTATTTCTGGAGCAATGGAGAGGGTCTCGAAAAAAGCATCTAACGGCGCCAGACTTTCGCAAGTTATGTCCAGTTTATGTAACGCAGAGAACGCAGGGTATTGAAGGAGCTTCTGGGTATCGGCAGCAATGGGTGTTAAATGTAATTTGAGATATAGTTCTCGAAGTGAAGGTAGATTGGATAGGTGTAGTAGGGCTGCATCGGAAATTTTTCCAGGTTTCACCGATACTAGATGAGACCAGCATTGCAACCCGATGGATGTGTCTCCTGATCCTGATCTACCCTGGAGGTCAAAGTGCGAAACAGAAGGGCACAGCATCGGAATACACGACAAGATTGACTGCACAGATGGACTAAACTTGAGTTCGGGGTAGTACGCATTGATATTGAGTGTTGTCAATTTTTGGGTCAAAAACAATCGGATACATGGGAATGCCTCGCTACGCGCATGCCAGGTAAGAGATGTCAAATTGGGAAGTAATGGAAGGGAAAATGGAGGACATCCAAGGGCACCCCAAATCTCGGTACCGACCCGATAGGACGACCATCTCATATGCAGTGAACGAATACGGTGGCTGTATTTGCAAAAAATAGACCAGTCGTCAAACGTCATAGCCCTTTGAAATTCCTATCGAACATAAATTGGTATACCGGCGAGCATAAGCCAGAACTTGACTGACCAGCTCTTGTTTGTCTAGCTTCCATAGACTTTGCGGGAGACATCTGACAAGTGGACCAAGCCCATCCAAATTTTGCCATAAAAGGTCCAGTGCAGGTCCAGTGAATGACTCGCATGTCAAGGCAAGTGCCAGAAGTGTCTTCTTTCTCGAGGGCTCCCAGTCGACCAGCTGGAAAATTTTCCATCGCAGCTCTGATATGCTGAGAGTGCGAGCAGATGCAGACAACGAAGGGGAAATACCACTGTCTTTCTGTCTTAGATGCGAATAGGTTTCGCGTTCACCCTGAGCGGTTTGTACAGAGAATTTGGCCTCCATACTTGCGGCGGCAGTAAGCAGAGGACAATCAGATAATCACTACCAATGGCCCGCAGCGGACTTCACAAGAGACGTCGTAGTTGTGCCTAATTTTCCTCACGTGACGAGATCGCGTGCCGTGTCCAACCAGTACCATGTTCACGACGTTCATTGAAAACAATCACTAGTACTGCGGAAACAAGAAAATGACCAGACACAATCTGGACATGGTTGAGCCACCTGTCTGTACGCAATCCGTATGTAGTCGAATATCTGTACTCAAACTGGACTTAGAAAGTTGAGCGGTCGCAAACGTGAAAATTGGAGTTAGAAGCCACAAGCGGTAAACAGACTCTTTGAAACTGTAGTACAAATAGACATCATGGCCTGCAAACCATACATGTCTAGTTATTATCTAGACGTCTGGACAACATGAAGTCTCAAACTTCGTTTTTCCTGCAAAGTCCTTCTTGCTCTACTTCAATTTCTCATGAATATGGATGAAAACATCATATGTCTCGAGCTACCTCTCAAGTCCCCCGAAACGATACAGGTGACCTTCATCCCAGACCTACCAGGCCCTCTTGTAAGTACTTCAAATCTATTGATGAATCAAAACTTTAACACGTTTGACTAGACAATTGAAATCATACCGTCATCGGTGGAGAACCATAGTGCATGAACGGCGTTAGAGGAACTGAGTATCCACACAGATGCTCACCGATCATTGGCGTAGTAGGTGGGATGGAATGTCCACGCGATCCATGTTCGCTGAACGGTGCTGAGTGTGGATTGTATCCAGCAGGCGGTGATGATTCGAACTGGTGAGCAGGACGCATCTGATTTGTGGTCCCATTCCGCTGAAGTTGTACATCACATGCCCTTCATCGCCATATAGGCCAAGAGCGGAGCGGTCAAATCGATGTCCAACTGACGCCGTGTCCATGAACGGATTGTTCATAGGGAGCGGGAAACGTGACTGATTCAGGTTCGCATCGTTCACCCCCTAAGCTGTGTTAACAGCTGTTTCCACAGGAGGACCGGCTCCGTCTTGTCGTCGCTGTATACCTTGGAACATGGCGGGAGGGCATGCGCAGCGTCTGTGTTCAACCAGAATCACCTTTTATTGGTTGGTTTTGAAGAACTGCTTCACATGGTGATCCTTCACGTGCATGTGGGTGTACCTTAGTTGTCTCTACTTGTACCATACTTAGACTAAATCCATACCTTAACCGCACTTGAGCACAGAGAGATATGATTCCTATCCATACATAATCTCGATTATGGTTCATCTAACTGGTCTCAAACTGGCAAGCAGATGCTACTTCAATCCAGAGTACAGATAGTGTTTGAGAATCGCGACATTCCGTACGTTTTTTAGACCTGGGCAGATTTACTCACTTGTATCCAGTTTATGTATCATAAGTTGCGTCTTCTATCTATACTCTGCCTGGATCCGGTCATTTTCTCGTTTCCGCAGTGATTAATTGGGTTTAATTTTATTTATACTAAGCTAATGGACCGCGTGACACTCAGCGACGAGTCAGCGTCGTGGAGAGCGACGTGTTTTTGCGTTTGAGTGGGTCTCAAACGTCTACACTACAAGTCACCGGGCGCGTTCGGTGCGGATCGTGGTAGCCGTGGTCTGTGCATCTTTCGTGTATGCGTTGGGAATCCAGGATGTTGTCATCATCCCTTTCAAGCTCCATCCTCCTATGGTGGAGTAGGCTCTCTTAGCAGACGACTCACGTTAGATTTGGCTTGGCCTCTTTCTAACCTTCCCGTCGTCTCGCTAGGTGAGCTAGTAGACCGTTATATTGTTTGGTTACTTTCTAACCTTCATGTCGTCTCGCTAGCTAGTGTTTTCGAATCATATATATCACTTTGTTCTCATCAGAAAGTTTTTTTTTCATGTCTAATAATGGAGAAGAGACCCAAACTATCTCGATGCCCTCAGAAGAGCAGACGCAGGGTACCTCGGACCTCTCTTGCGTCGAACATTGCAATGAACTCATCAATTTGACCGAAGCGGGAAGTTAAATCAGGGGGGAGTCTCGATGACGCCCTCGCTGTGTATGTCGGAATGCTCGATGATTTCGACATCTCCAAAGATCGAGCTTCAAAGCGAGGAAGAAATTCCAGAAGGAAGGATAAAGAAACGGAAACTCGGCGAGAGAATAGGGAATCAGCCAATTTTCAAGAGGCCAAAGTTGAAGGAGTCAAATCCGGTAATGGATCTGAAACAGAGGATGATGAACAACGCATCGTCAAACGGGCAAAAAACCCGTTGATGTTAGCAAGTTCTCCTGGAGTGGACAACGATCCGTGGCACTTGCCTCTCTACCGCAGGATATCAGAGAGACCCATCAGCAGCTTGAGAACTTCGCCGCTGATCCAAAATCCGTTGTCCAAAGCATTCTGTCCACTCCCGGATGTCCACCATCTCCGCCTGGCAAATGGCTCAATGTCGTTCGATGGAAAGCTTGACCCAAAGCAAACCCATATCATTGATGACAAGGTTGAGCTTGCCTTCCGAGTCACGAAGTCATGTGGATCAATCAAATCATCCTCTGACCATAATACCACCTTCAACATGTATATCGAAGCCACCGGCTTCGTCTTTCCCCAACGCGCAAGGGAGTTTGCACGCTATCACACCGATATACATGGTGAAGGTGATATTATGGTCAGAGGATGATTTAATTAATCCACATGACTTCGTGACTCGGAAGGCAAGCTCAACCTCGTCGTCAATGACATGGGTTTGCTTTGGGTCAAGCTTTCCATCGAACGACATTGAGCCATTCGCCAGGCGGGAATGGTGGACATCCTGGAGTGGGCAGAATGCTTTGGACAACGGATTTTGGATCAGCGGCGAAGTTCTCAAGCTGCTGATAGGTACTTCAATCCAGAGTACAGATAGCGTCTGAAAATCGCGACATTCCATATGTTTTTTTAGACCTAGGCAGATTTACCCACTTGTATCTAGTTTGTGTGTCATAGGTTGCGTCTTCTATCTATACTATACTCTGCCTTAGTCTCCCGTAGGCAGACCCTAAGAGAATGAAGATAGTCGTTCCTTTAACTCTGCCTGGATCCGGTCATTTTCTCGTTTCACTGCGGAGTGCATTTAATTACATATTTCCCACTCGACTCGTAATTTTAATGACACGCGACTAGGTTACTGCATTAACACGTATCTCAGCAACACAACACTCTATACTTAGGTCGTTATATCATTGCCAGTCCCTGGGCCTTGAACGATGAAAGGTATACCATCGCGCTTGTTGCTGAATGGGATGATATTGTCCGATCCTCCCAACGAGGTTGCGAACAGATGAGTTTTCGGGTATCCGCAAAGTCAATCAGAAGCATCTGCTCCTGCAGCGCACTTTGCACAGCGGACAATTCGACGGGTGTCTCGTTGGCTTTTATGGGGATGAGTTAGACTCCTTTGACCTGATTTCCGATGCCCCACGCGACGACGACGTTTACGGTTGGGCTATCTAGCCCACTGAGTTATGTAGCAATATCAGAATGGTACATAGTTGTTCAAAAACGGTCAAAAAGCTTCGCCCGCCGGTACATTACTGATTCTCCGTTCATATCCTCTCTGCCTTTCTGCGTCAGTGCTATGACATCCGTAGTGTAAAAGCGTCGCATATGTTATTGTCCACATTCTTCCTCCTCGAACTCGGATGAGGCTCGGTCAGAAGGTGATGGATGCTCGCCGTCACTTGCGCTATCCTCCCTAGATTCATCAATATTCCCACCAACATCACCAAGAGCTACCCCTGCATTGAGCGCCGTGCACCTCCCCTGTTCACGAACAATAGAGAAGGCTTTCACTAAATGATGGACATCATTCCACTTTGTAGAGTATTTCTTGAAGTCTGGATGATCAGTATGGTAATGAGCATCCCACCCATCAACCCTTTCCAGCTTGGGCGCGATAGCTGAGAGGAAAGCCGCGATCCCTGTCACATGGCGAATTGTTGAACTATCGAAGTCTGCATATGATAATGCCCCGTGTGCGAATCCTTGGTAGGGAATTTCAGGGGATATGCCACGTCGGTCTACAGCAGACCAATTTATCACAATGGCTACTGAGGTTAAGCGTGGACAATGTTTCAACAATGAGACGAAGCCATCTGGGGTGATAAGACGAGGGTGGTCACCCCAAGCGGCGCTGAATTGTCCATGTATCGCTAACTCTTCAAGGAGGGGCCAAGCCTTGGCCATCTGCAAAAGAGCGATGTCGTCCAATTGCACATCATAATCCGATTGGAAGTCGAGTTTGCGAAGGTTGTGGAAGGCACGGAGGGGTTGAAAAGTTGCAGCACTGATTGAAGCATCCAACTCGGAATCATGATTCAAATAGAACACAAGGATCTGAAGATGCTCCAGTGCACTGTGTGCACATGCATTAGATATGCGGGAAATTGAAGCCGGCAGGGCGCTCGGGGAATCCTCTCCATCATTCATCCTGAAAGATAGAATCTTTGGAGCAATTGACAGCGTCTCGAAAAAAGCATCTGATGTTGCCAGACTTTCGCATGTTACACCCAGCTCTTGCAGCGCACAGAACGCAGGACGCTGAAGGAGCTTTTGGGTATCTGCAGCAATGGGTGTCGGATGATGCAATTCAATGTGTAGTTCTCGGAGTGAAGGCAGATTGGACAGGTATAGTATGGCTGCATCGGAGATTTTCCCTGTGCTCGCTGATATCAGATGAGACCAGCGCTGCAATGTGATGGATGCGTCTCCTGATTCTCTTTGGCTATGAAAGTGGAAATGGGAGAGAGAAGGGCATAGTATCGGGATACACGACAAGACGGACTGTACAGATGGGCCAAACTTGAATTCGAAGCAGCTCGTATGGATATTGAGTGTTGTCAATTTTTGGGTCACAAACCATTGGATATATGAGAATATCCCGCTGGGTGCATCCCAGGTAAGAGATCTCAAGTTGGGGAGTAATGGAAGGGAGAAGGGAGGACATCCCAATGCACCCCAAATCTCAGTGCCGATCCGAGCACTCGGAGAAGACGTCAATCTCATATCATGATGGAGTGAACGGACACGGTGGTTGTATTTGCAAAAAATAGTCCAATCGTCCAACGTCATAGCTCTTTGAAATTCCTATCGAGAGAAAATTGGTATACTCTGGAGTATGAGGCAGGATTTGACTGACCAGCTCTTGTTTGTCTAGTTTCCATAGACTCTGTGGAAGACATCTGATAAGTGGGTCAAGCCCATCCAGCTCTCGCCACAAAAGGTCCAGTGCAGGTCCAGAAAACGACCCGCACGTCAAGGCAAGTGCCAGGAGTGTCCCTTTTCTTCTCGAAGGCACCCAGTCCAAGTCGACCATTCGGAAAATCCTCCACCGGAGCTCTGGTATACTCATGGTGCAAGCAAATGCAGGCAACGAAGGAGTAATGTTACTGTCTTTGCGTTTTTGATACGAGTAGGTTTCGGGTCCACCCTGAATTCTTTCGACCGTTTTCATATTTCAAGTTGTAGCGGTACAGAACGAATCAGATAATCGCCTGGGGCTCTATGAAAGAAACGTTGAAAAGTTCCTAGTAGCAGGCGCTGATTGATTTTTTATCACGTGATGACCTCGCGTCAGACATGGCAGACGCTGAGTATTCAACGAACCATCAACGAAACTTCCATCTCGCCGGACGATTGCACCACACTATTTTTTAAACATGCAGCTTACTCTTACTATTCTCTCATTCCTCCTGGCGCCGGTCGCTGTAACTGCCTGCATCGTCGGTGTCACCAACGCATTTCTAGGGCACTACACTAGCGCCATCCTCACGACCCTCCAAACCATGGCAAGTACATTTCCATTCAACCCTTTTTTCATTTGACATATTATCATTCCAATTACCTATTCAGGCCAACCAGATGAACACGCAACTTATCCCTGCTCTAGCCCACCAACAAAACCCTATCCAGTACTTCGACCCCGTCTTGGAAGCCTACAACCTCACCGCCACGTAGGCCTCGAGATTGTTATATTCCCCCGTTACTTCCACGTAAAGTGTCAAGATGCAAACGGCGAGGACCCACCAGGGTGTCCCAAAGTATGCAGCATGCCCGGCTCCCTAGTCCATTTCTACCCGACCCTCACCAGTATCGCATTCAACCAGATGACTGGTCTCCTCGCGAACCTCACGACTCCGAGCAGCAAAATGTACAACCAGGTGCTGCAGGCGGTTATGTTGGATGCTAACGAGGGGTCAGAGGAAGCGCTTAGAGCACCTATCGCACATCATGCCGTTGCGGAGTCGCGGAACGATCGAGGCGAGGAGCATCTCGGACACTCAGCATCTGGTGAAGGAGACGACATGGATGGTCTTGGGGACGGTGGAGGAGGAGATGACGGCGGTGGTGGAGGTAAGAATCTCTTAACAAACCTTTTCTGTACTCGAGGAGTCTCAAATATCGGTATCCACAACAGATTACGACTAGGAGAATGCTTCTACGCATCTCAGCAGGCAGGGACCCGCAGACACCAACTCCTGTTCACGGATGGGACGCATAGTTCGCACTTTTGAGCTTTCGTCCTATCTCAACAACGCCGCTCGGAGCTGACTCAACAGCCCGATACCACACTATTAATGCATACATTGCCTTGAAATCGCCTAGTCGGTGCAGCCATCGGCATCCATTTATTTGCAGACTCATTGGAGGACGATTAATTCGATTCGAATGCTTCTTTCGTCGCATGGCGATATGTATGGACCACCTTGACATGTATGCAGTGGAATACAGGTTTTCGAAATTTCCCGTCACTAAGAAAAATGCATAGATGCAGTACATAGGTATGCTTGGCGTGTTACCCTGAACTGGCGGATGACTCCGGGATGCACCTCAGTCCAGTGCAAAGTACTCCAGGGGCTCTCGCATGCACAGCGAAACTTGCATACAAGAGAATGATCGCAGATGAGTTCACTGCGGCGGCAGCAATGCCAGCGACCTGAATTTACATGGCAGGTGTTCGAAAACGGTCGTAAAGCTTCCCTCGCTGGTACATTGTTGATTTCTCCGACCAGCTGCGGTTTGTGCCATCGCGACTTCACTTCCATTTTGAACATATTCAATGTAGGAAGCTTTGATTTGCAATGCTGGTATGAAGTACCCACTGTTATGGACCATGGTTACGCCACTCCGACTTCAAGTTGCGGAAGACGTTTGACGAACCATGGAGTCGCACTAGAATGACAGCAACTACATAGTCGATATCTTCGGGCAAAGAGGATGCTTAAGAGCCCTACATGGAAAGTATGAAGCCTCAACCTGTTACGGCAATATAACCAATAGCCCAAAGTATTTTGATTCTCCGTTCCCTTCGAGATTCATATGAAGCCCAATGGTGATGAACATTGAACGAACACCTAAATTGAAACCTCAGCTCATCCACTAGTCGACAGAACAGGAGTCCGACGAAACTTTGTCAAAAATAAGGTGTATATTTGGCGAGCCGACGCTGCAAGTAAAGGTGGAAACGCTCTGACGAAAGGGCCACGCCCAAGTCAACATTGACTCGGTGCAAAAAAATCTTGTGTGCTATTGTGCACATTTTGAATCATTCTTCGTCCCCAGAGTCCGACGAGACGTGGTCGGATCCGCTCTCGCTTCTGCTACCGTCCTCGGAATCGTCTCCGCCGCCACTAATATCACCAACGACATCCCCCCCTGCACTGAGCACTATTCTTCCCCTCTCCTGTTCACGGACCATACGTAGAGTTTTCACCCAATGATGGACAGCCTTCCATCTGAGAGAATACTTTTCGCAGTCTTTATGATCATAATACAACTCAGGTTTCCACCCCACAATTTGAGTGCGATGGCTGAGAGGAAAGTCGCGACCCCTGTCACATGGTGAATCCTCGAGCTACCAAAGTCTGCGTCGGATAGTGCGTTGTGTGAGAATCCTTGGTAGGGAATTTCAGAGGATATGTCACGTCGGTCTACAGCAGACCAGTCCAAGGCAATGCCAATTGAGGTCAAATGTGGGCAGTGTTGCAACAGTGAGACGAAGGCATTTAGGGTGATATTATGAGGACTCGAAGCGCTGTATTCTCCACGGATCGTCAACTCTTCAAGGAGGGGCCAAGCCTTGGCCATCTGCAAAAGGGTGGCATCATCCAATTGCACGTCATATTCCACTTCGAAGTTGAGTTCGCGCAGGTTACGGAAGACACAGAGGGGTCGGAAAACTGCTGCACTGACTGAAGTATTGGAATCACCAACCGTACCATCCACGATGATCCGAAGATGCTTCAATGCATTGTATGTACATGCATTGGATATGCGGGAAATTGAAGCCGGCAGCGTGGAATTCACTCTGTCAATGAAAATAATCTTGATGAATAGAATTTCTGGAGCAATGGAGAGGGTCTCGAAAAAAGCATCTAACGGCGCCAGACTTTTGCATGCTACGTCCAGTTTATGCAACGCAGAGAACGCAGGATACTGAAGGAGCCTCTGGGTATTGGCAGTAATGGGTGTTAAATGTAATTTAAGACATAGTTCTCGAAGTGAAGGCAGATTGGATAGGTGTAGCAGGGCTGCATCAGAAATCTTTCCATATTTCACCGATACTAGATGAGACCAACGCTGCAACCCGATGGATACGTCTCCATCTTCTGATCTACTCTGGAGGTCAAGATGCGAGACAGAAGGGCACAGCATCGGAATACACGACAAGATTGACTGCACAGATGGACTAAACTTGAGTTCGGGGTAGTACGCATTGATATTGAGTGTCGTCAATTTTTGGGTCAAAAACAATCGGATACATGGGAATGCCTCGCTACGCGCGTGCCAGGTAAGGGATGTCAAATTGGGGAGTAATGGAAGGGCAAATGGAGGACATCCAAGGGTACCCCAAATTTCGGTACCGACCCGATAGGACGACCATCTCATATGCAGTGAACGAACACGGTGGTTGTATTTGCAAAAAATAGACCAGTCGTCAGTCATCAGTCGTCAGTCGTCCGTCAGTCGTCAGTCGTCAGTCGTCAAATGTCATGGCCCTTTGAAATTTCTATCGAACATACATTGGTATACTGGCGAGCATAAGCCAGAACTTGACTGACCAGCTCTTGTTCATGTTTATCTAGCTTCCATAGACTTTGTGGGAGACATCTGACAAGTGGGCCAAGCCCATCCAACTCTCGCCACAAAAGGTCTAGTGCAGGTCCAGTGAATGACTCGTATGTCAAGGCAAGTGCCAGAAGTGTTTTCTTTCTCGAGGGCTCCCAGTCGACCAGCTGGAAAGTTTTCCATCGCAGTTCTGATATGCTGAGTGCGAGCAGGTACAGGCAACGAAGGAGAAATGCTACTGTCTTTCTGTCTTTGGTGCGAGTAGGTTTCGCGTTCACCTTGAGTGGTTTGTACGGAGGATTTGGCCTCCATACTTGCGGCAGTGGGCAGTGGGCGGCAGTGAGCACAGGACAATCAAATAATCATTGCCAACGGCCCGCAGCGGACACCACAAGAGACGTCGTAGTTGTGTCTAATCACAGAGGAAATGTTGCTGTCAGGGCACTTATCATTCGAAGTTGAAATTTCGCTGGAAGTCAACGTCAGACTCACTGGCACCTGGTTAAGCTTGGGCTTGCTAGCGGCTACTTGAAGCATGTCAGATTTCAGCATGGATTTTTTCCTCACGTGACGAAATCGCGTGCCGTGTCCAACCAGTACCATGTTCACGATGCTCATTGAAAACAATATAAAGTGCATCCAATTACATATTTCTCACTCGACTCGTAATTTTAATGGAACGCGAACTAGGTTACTGCGTCTCAGCAACATAGCCCTATCGTCACTCGTGTATACTATACTTCGGTCGTTATATCATTGCCAGTCCCTGCACCTTGAACGATGAGAGTGTTGGAATATGGAGCTTGCATCGGATAGGATGCGAGCGCAACCGGAACTTCCGCTCAGTAATGGTTTGTAAGACGGACCGGTTATTTTCCGTTGGCGGAACATAGTATAAGTACGAATGATTTACATCAAGTAAAGTAGAGTCGAATAGACAAGTTTTCGCTCTCACTCGCGTGTCATAACAATAGAGAGGTATATCATCGCGCTTGTTGTGGAATGGAATGTTATTGTCCAATCCTCTCAACGAGGCTGCGAACAGATGACTTTTCGGGCATCTGCAAAGTCAATCAGAACCATCTCTGCTTAATGAGCTCCTGCAGCGCACTTTGCATAGCAGACAATTCAACGAGAGTCTCACTGGATTTTATGGGGTCGAGGAAGACTCCTTTGACCTGGTTTCCGATGCCCCATGCGACGACGACGTTTACGGTTGGGCTATCTAGCTCACTGGGATGGCGATGTCAGAATGGTACATAGTTGTTCAAAAACGATCATAAAGCTTCGCCCGCCGGTACATTACTGATTCTCCGTTCACCGCCTCTCTGCCTTTCTGCGTCAGTGCTATGACATCCGTAGTGCAAAAGCGTCGCATGCGTTATTGTCCACATTCTGGGTCACTCTTCCTCCTCGAACTCGGATGAGGCTTGATCAGAAGATGATGGATATTCGCCGTCACTTGCGCTATCCTCCCTAGATTTATCGACACTCCCACCAACATCACCAACAGCTACCCCTGCATTGAGCGCCATGTACCTCCCCTGTTCACGCACAATAGAGAAGGCTTTCACTAAATGGTGGACGTCATTCCACTTCGTAGAATGTTTCTTGAAGTCTGGATGATCAAAATGGTAATCAGCACCCCACACAACAACCTTTTCCAGCTTGGGCGCGATAAATGAGAGGAAAGCCGCGATCCCTGTGATATGGTGAATTATTGAGCTATTAAAATCTGCATATGATAATGCCCCATGTGCAAATCCTTGGTAGGGAATTTCAGGGGATATGCCACGTCGGTCTACAGCAGACCAATTTATCACGATAGCTACTGAGATCAAGCGTGGGCAATGTTTCAACAACGAGACGAAGCCATCTGGGGTGATAAGACGAGGATAATCACCCCAAAGACTATTATGTTGTCCATGTATCGCTAATTCTTCAAGGAGAGGCCAAGCCTTGGCCATCTGCAAAAGAGTGACATGGTCCAAATGCGCATCATAATCCGATTGGAAGTCGAGTTTGCGAAGGTTGTGGAAGGCACAGAGGGGTTGAAAAGTTGCAGCACTGATTGGAGTAACGGTATCAACAAAGAACACAAGGATCTGAAGATGCTCCAGTGCACTGTGTGCACATGCATTGGATATACGGGAAATTGAAGCCGTCAGGGCGCACGGGGATTCCTCTGCCTCATCGATCCTGAAAGATAGAATCTTTGGAGCAATTGACAGCGTCTCGAAAAAAGCATCTGATGTTGCCAGACTTTCGCATGTTACACCCAGCTCTTGCAGCGCACAGAACGCAGGACGCTGAAGGAGCTTTTGGGTATCGGCAGCAATGGGTATATGATGCAATTCAATGTGTAGTTCTCGGAGTGAAGGCAGATTGGACAGGTGTAGTATGGCTGCATCGGAGATCATTTCTGTTCTCGCTGATATCAGATGAGACCAGCGCTGTAATGCGATGGATGCGTCTCCTGATTCTTTGTGGTTATAAAAGTGGAAATGGGAGAGAGAAGGGCATAGCATCGGGATACACGACAAGATGGACTGTACAGATGGTCCAAACTTGAATTCATAGCCGCCTGCATGGATATTGAGTGTTGTCAAATTCTGGGTCACAAACCATCGGATATATGAGTATATCCCACTGGGTACATCCCAGGTAAGAGATCTCAGGTTGGGAGTAAGGGAAGGGAAAAGGGAGGACATCCAAAGGTACCCCAGATCTCTGTACCCATTCGACACGGACGAGAGTCATAAGACGTCAATCTCATATGGAGTGAACGGACACGGTGGTTGTATTTGCAGAAAATAGACCAATCGCCCAACGTCATGGCTCTTTGAAATTCCTATCGAGAGAAAATTGGTATACTCTGGAGTATGAGCCAGAACTTGACTGACCAGCTGTTGTTTGTCTAGTTTCCACAGACTCTGCGGGAGACATCTGATAAGTGGGTCAAGCCCATCCAGTTCTCGCCACAAAAGGTCCAGTGCAGGTCCAGTGAATGACTCGCACGTCAAGGCAAGTGCCAAGAGTGTCCCTTTTCTTCTCGAAGGCACCCAGTCCAAGTTGACCATTCGGAAAATCTTCCACCGGAGCTCATGGTGGAAGCAAATGCAGGCAACGAAGGAGTGGTGCTACTGTCTTTGCGTTTTTGATACGAGTAGGTTTCGCGTTCACCCTGAATGCTTTCGACCATTTCCATACTTCAAGTTGTAGCGGTACAGAACGAATCAGATAATTGCTTGAGGCTCTATGGACTCCAAAGAAACGTTGAAAAGTTCTGCCAGGTGTTGATTATTTTCATCACGTGATGACCTCGTGTCAGAATGACAGACATTTAATTGAGACAATCTCGCCGGACGATTGCACCACACTATTTTTTAAACATGCAGCTTACTCTTACTATTCTCTCATTCCTCCAGGCGCCAGCCGCTGTAACTGCCTGCGAGGGCGAATGCATCATCGGTATCACCAGCGCATTCCTAGGGCACTACACTAGCGCCGTCTTCACGACTCTCCAAACCATGGCAAGTACATTTCCATTCAACCCTTTTTTCACTTGAAATACCACTACCCCAACGACCCACTCAGGCCAACCAGATCAACACGCAACTTATCCCTGTTCCAGCACGCCAACAAAACCCCACCCAGTACTTTGACCCCGTCTTGGAAGCCTACAACCTCATCGCCTACGTGGACCTCGAGACTGCTATATTCCCCCGTTACTTCCACGGAAAGTGTCAAGACGCGAACGGCGTGGACCCACCAGGGTGTCCCAACCCCGACTGTCCCAGAGTATGCGGTACGCCCGGCTCTCTAGTCCACTTCTACCCGACCCTCACCAGCATCGTTTTCAACCAGACGACCGGTCTCCTCGCGAACCTCACGACTCCGGGCAGCAAAACGTACAACCAGGTACTGCAGGCGGTTATGTCGGATGCTAACGAAGGTCAGAGGAAACGCTTGGAGAACCTATCGCGCATCATGCCGTTGCGGAGTCGCGGAACGATCGAGGCGAGGGGCATCTCGGACACTCAGCACGGCCTGAAGAATATCATGCAGAAGCTGCCGTCGATCATGTTGCATGCATGCGGGGGTTCGGGCCTGTCGTTATGTAGCTGGGAGCAGCCCATGAAGGAGTTCATCCTGCAGTACCCCTGATACCGATGTTTCGCACAGACTAATTGTACAACATGCCAATAGACCTTCCACATTGATGATCGTTACATTACAAGTTGATTGTTGCATTTCACTTTACGGTCTCATCAACTTCAGAACGTCGCTCATGACTCCCATAGCCGTTACATCATTGCCAGCCCCTGCACCTTGGATGATGAGAGGTCGTTTCCCGTAGCGTTCGGTGTGGAACATAATGATATTGTCCGATCCTCCCAACGAGGTTGCGAACGGATGAGTCTTCGGGTATCTGAAAAGTCGATCAGAATGAAAGATGGCTTGCGAAATCAAGTTGACGTACTTCGCCAACTCGGCTTTTACGATTTTGTTTTTCACATCGACCACGCCTACGTAGCGGAGGACGCTGCCCTCGCCTGCGGCCTGCTCGCGCATCTGTGCAAAGTGCGTGTCTTGCTCAGGAAGCCATTTCATGAATTCGTCCCCGTTGGAAACAGCACTTGAAGGGGCATCCTGGATCAAGGAAGTGGTCTCTACCGAACGGTATCCGTGCAGCAGTGGGAAATTTCCCTGCTCATCTTTCATCTCTGGAATGATACGCGCGAGGATCGTCAATTTCCGGGCAACGTCTGCGCCATTCAGATCATCTGCCGGGTTGGGTTCCTGACGACAGGCGCTTGAGTGCTACATGAAAAAAAACAGATGAAGAAGCCAAGCCATACCGTATATCCCTGTGCTCGGGCAACTTTAACTATCGAGGAAAAGCTTTCGTTGCTTCCCTCAACAGCAGAAAAGTTGTTGAAGATATAGCTCATGGTCCCCGAGAAAACGCCCTCGATCTTCAGGACCTGAATGATCGCAACACAACATCCATACGATCAGCCGCCATCTATCTATTGCACCACCAGGCGAAAGAACTCACTTTGTCCCCCGTCTCTACCAGATCTTTCAGTGTCGAGATAATAGGCAGCCCCGCACCCACCGTCGACTCATATAAATACTTCCCCCTCTTAGCATCCGCCAGCACGATACCCTGATAAAGCGCCACCTCGCCCGAAAACGCCTTCTTATTCGGCGTCACCACAGCGATGCCCGCATCCAGCAGCCCAGGGTACATCTCCGCCACAGCCTGCGAGCTCGTATTATCAATAAACACAGCCGTCTCGCCCTGTTCAGCGAGCTCCCGCAGCGTGCTCTGCACAGCGGAGAAGTCGACAGGCGTCTCGCTGGCGTTCAGCGCGTCTTTCCATGCTACGGGTTTGAGGCAGGTGTCTTTGGTGGAGATGAGCATGCGCTTGGACGAGCTGACTGCGACGAGCTGAAATCCGTGGAACGGGTTTGCATTCATCTGTTCCATGACTTGGGTCCCGACGCCCCCAACGCCAATGACGGCGACGTATGGGTACTTTCCGCGTCCCATTGTCAGTGTGTCTGTGGAGTAGGAAGAAACTGCGGCTGAAGGGGCTGTGCGATCTCGGTGGTGTGTTCGAGAGATGAGATATCTAGATTTGTTTGACGGTGCTGATCTGCATGATAGCACGTTCGCATGACTCAGTCGAAAGCGAAGCATGTTTCAAATCTCAAGCGCCCATTCACCAGCTTTTGCAGATAATTGACCACGAGTCAATAAAGGTCTATATTGCTTAACACAGTAGAGAGTGTACGAGTTGATGTTGTGTATAAAGAGTGTGAGTATAGCTACTGTATCTTAATGGCGGATGGAAGGTGCACAGGCGGGCGCTGATGATAGAAAAACAGCCTATGAAGCAGCGGGTAGGAGATTTTGTATGTACATCCACGCCTGTGCATGGCAGAATAGGAACGTATGATAGAACTGCATCGAAAATGTGGTCAATATACAACACTATTAGATGTAACAGAAGAGACATACACCCAGACATGCTATACAGTGGAAAACCATGTCGCATCATGAACAGAGAACAAGAGTAAGGAACATGAAAGGGTCGGGAGCCGAAGAAAATGAAGTGGTTATAGCACATTGGCAAAAGGCGAGGGATGTTAATGATGCGACGTGACAGTCCCGAGATGTTGGGTCGATATATTGATACACCTTTGTGTCATCTGAAAATAAAAGCTGCTGGCGGAACGGGAAAGGAAGCACAGCAGCTGGGAGCAGGATGGGAATGGGAGAATATGGAAAAAACTAGGGAAGAACGGGGAAGAAATAGATAACCCAAGCACCCAAGGAATCGGACTAAAAACACAAGCGGGTGCCGGGAAATGATACGATATTAAAACCAGAGGAAACCGAGAGAAGAAGACTGTCAGGAATGAGGAAAACACCGTAGATGTAGAAGAAGAGAAAGAAGAGAATATCACAAGACGAGTCCCAAGATCCAAGAACACGCTGAGAGGTGAAAATGCTAGGACCCCCCGCGTGGACGCGAGGCCGATAGATAAATATGCACGATCGGCTGGAAGGGTCATATACACAATACGCAGCAGACGGCGCGAGACTTGATGATAAGATTTTGTCGTTATGTAGTGGATAGTCTGCGCCTAGTGCCGCCTTTTATACAAAGCCCGCGAGTTGGGGCCGAGATAATAAGAAAATGCCAATGCGATGTTGCGAAAGCATGATGATGCGGTATTGAGCCGTGGTAGTGACACATTGAGAGGTGAGAAGAAATTGATGGAAACTGAACCGCCAGCGCGCGAGGTATGAATGTCGCCGCTGAACGGTGACCC
The DNA here is from genome assembly GCA_001658105.1 of Rhizopogon vinicolor AM-OR11-026. Taxonomy (NCBI): domain Eukaryota; kingdom Fungi; phylum Basidiomycota; class Agaricomycetes; order Boletales; family Rhizopogonaceae; genus Rhizopogon; species Rhizopogon vinicolor. The sequence continues at coordinate 23,294 of KV448304.1, read as the reverse complement.
AGATGTAATACATCTGGTATAAAAAGCCGCGAGTGTGTCCTATGCGTGTGACCATGACCGAAAAATAGACCGGAGTATACGACAAGCAAGTGCAGAGCGGCGAATGGATTCGAGCCAGCGGCCCAAGAGAACAAGACCACGAAAGAACCAATGCCAGATGGAAGACTTCGAAAGGATAATGATATCGGTAAAAGAGGTATAAGACACTGTGCGCCACGGAAGATTGAAGCAAGGTGTGTGTCGACTTTTGCGCGATGAGGGTTTATTAAGTACGTTCGAAAGTATTCCGTGGCGAAGATGCAGTGATTATGTTGGCGATGAGGTGATATTAGTCTAGGGGCTGTTCGCCGGTACGAAAAATCTAAGCTGCTGTTCAATGATAAGTGACACTGCCGCGAGGAGGATGGTAATCACACCAACCTTTACACTTGGTGATTGTGCAAGATAAAAATAAACGACGTTCAAAAAGGGGGTGGAGGTAACTCGTCTGGACTTGGCGAATTTTGGAACACTGAACTCGCGAAGAACCCAGTCTTGTCCTTGCCAGCGCGGGTGACGCTCGGTCCAACTGACCCGTGCTTCTTTGGCATCAAGCCAAACAACTTCTTCTGTTCTTCAGAAGCATCCGAAGTCGACGTCATGTCCTCGTCAAAGGACATGTTAAAGACGCCCTCACTGGGCGACCTATAATGTCTGCGGGGTGGAGAAGGAGTATGGTAGTTCAGATGCCCACCAAACGGAAAGCCCGTAGTCGAATTTAAGGGCGCTGTGCGAGGACCTTGATCTGATACAAGCTGCTGCCAAGTTGCTGCAGATTTCTCGCGAGTGGGGGTTGATGGAGATGTATCATCAACGTCAGTCGTGTCGTCGCAGATGGGGAATTCTGCGGCACAGACAGCGGAAGCGCGGCGTGCAGCTCTGAGTGGCGCAGGAGATTGACTGGGAGCTGAACGAGATATGTTGGGCCGATTGGATTGAACATTAGAACGCGGCACATCAACTGCACGAGTGGCAGGGGTTGGTGTGGTGATCTGCTGACGGCGGCGGCGAGCAGCAAGTTTGCCACTCTGCGGGGGAGGAGTCTTTACCGTCGAAGGCATGATTGTACGTAAGCGGTTGTCCGAATCAGAATCGGAGCTGACAACGAAAGGATCAAAAGAGTTGGATGTAGGATTGTTGTTGTGATGGGCAAAGGTTTGAGTTAATGAAGATGGTGCACCCTCTACCTGCGAGAGAATAGGTGGTGAAGGCTGGCGAATGTTGTTGCGGCGAGCTTGCGCCTGAGAAGAAGAGCTTCTACAAGTAACGAAAGTTACAAGCGTGTAAACAACAAAGGGGTCATAATTACCTAGTCGTTCCCTTATCTTTAGGCGGCTTGGATTGTCTACCTCTGGCGGACTTGTCCGGAGATGGTGTAGCCGGGGGAACGAGCTTCTTCTCGACAGCGGTAGGAATGTCAGGAGAAACTTTCTGCGCAGCAGGCTTTGCGGAGTCATCGGGTGAATAAGCGTCTAGAATTTGAGGCTGTGGTGTACGACCTTTCGGCTTTGGAGAGCGAAATTGCTTCTGAGGATGACTCTGAGGCTGCTGGGGATGATTACGGGGCGTTAAAGCTCGTGAGGGCTGCTTTGAGACGAAGAGCAAGCCAGGTGTTTTCGTTGCTTGAACTACGACTGCCGGAGGAGCGGAAGGATGACGACGATGGGTGATGTTGGGGGACATGATGGGGAGTGCGTGTGGTTTGTGGGTAAGAAGCATTTGGGAAAAGGCAGGACGTTGGAGAAAATGGTGAGTATGTCGAGCACAGCGACGAGGACGACGAGGACGATGAAAGTTGGGAGAGGAATAAAAAACGAGGATAGCGTGGGAGGTTAGATATCTGAGGATGACACATGGAGCTCTTTTTGTTCTCCGACACAGCGCAGCTGTGACCATTTCCATAAAAGGTATTTCCGTCACAATTTTTAAAAGTCGGAGTGTGAACAGGTCCAGATTTGGATATTATTTGTAATTATTTGTAGTTTTGATGGTTCTCGTGCCTTCGATCCGCATTAGGTTTCGGTTCATTACGCCAAGAATCCTGTGCAGATCCTCTATATCTGCACCGTGCTCCACCCGCGGGATCTTTGCCAGCTCACCTTGCTTCTTCTTCGGAATCTTCCACATTGTCCACAGGAAGGCAACAGGAGCGACACAAAAAGAATGGCTGGCTTCGTGGCCCTCCCAATTGTGGTACTTGCTCAGACCACTATAATACAATCGGTCGTGGTTCCTGTCGTTGGGCTGGCAAATCTCCTAGACTACAATCACCTGCACCCCTACTATAGTGATGTACTGACGCAAATACAACGTTGCTCGGATGAGGATGGTCACAAGAACAATACACACTCACACTGTCCTTATCTTAATAATACCTTGCCTACTAGTCCCTACCGCATCAGTCTCTATTATCGTCCGTGCCTAGTACACCAGTGGTCTTTTCCCCCCGGTATCCCCTTTCCGTCAACCTTGATCTCGCACGACGCCGCTTGACCTTTCCTAGACGCCTCGTTTCACGCGTCCGTCACCTAAAACGTTTCCTACTTCCTATTCCATCTTTCGTTTATGAAATCTGCACGCATCACCTGCTGATAGGAGTGGAGCTCTGTCCGTACATGTTGCGTAAGTGCTTCCCCACCGATCGGATTTCATTTAGACTCTATGAAACGGACGCGACGCACCTTCAAGGCTGCGGTGCCCTCACTTCTTTCTACCGCTCCTGCCCCACAACCTTTAACACCTACTTACGCCCAAGGTCACTTCCTTCCCACATCTCATATCACTCCATATCAACCGCCACTCGACGATAAGACCTTATTCGCGTTACAACATACCTGATAAGACACGATTCTGGCTCCACAGGAACAGGTCTATGCATCGAGTTTGTGCTATGAAGACCTCTCGTCAACTAAAATTTCTGAAAGATACACCGCACGCTTGTATAGCATTGAAGTTTGAAGTGTTTTATGTGTTTTATCTTTGACCGCTCTCGCCGTCGTCGGTGCCGAGGAACTATTTCTGTGTACACATGGCTGGGAGACATTGTCACAGCAAGGATGCAAGCCAGTGCAAGATCCGCGTGCATGAGGAGCGCAACGTCATGGTGAAGGCCATCGATCATCGAGACAATAGTTAGCGAAGATATCTTTGCTTCGTTACGTCCTTACTTCCCCTATCACACGTACTTACGGTACTATGTGCCTTGTTTTTAAAATTTTTCATCTTCCAAGAATCAAGATCTAGCAGCTATCTGTAAATATATAAGCGAACACGAGGACAACGCAATGCAGACAAGCAAGCCAAGCTTCCGGGATTCCTCAACCACAAAACAAAATGACCTGTATTTCACTTTTCGTTCGTAAGAGCACTCACCACATTCACGTTTCTAAATTGCATTGTGTATAATGAATCACTGATGCGATTCAGAATGATGACCAGTGACAGGCAGGTTGCCGCACCCACATAACCAAAAGACCGGAACCCAAGTTGTTCGAACAAAAATAACAACCAAAGCCAATCTCACGAAAACTTCGTCGTACCACACTCGCATCTAGTGTACCCTCTCACCCTGCTACGGTCGTCCACCCCATTGGCGGTGTGCTCTTCATGCCCTCCACATTGGCTGCGCGTCAAACTTACTAATGCGGGCGTCTCTAATGAAAAGGCAGCCGCTCACAAGCACTCAGCGTGTGGCGTTGATGAAATCAGCTGCGACACGCCAATCTAATGGCCCTCGGGCCTTGGCCACTTGCTCGTGCCGGAAATTTGAGTGACGTGGCTAAGATGAAGCGGTCCGAGTCCTGACTCCTGATGCAGATAGGCTGATGCGGCTCCAGGACAGATCCGAGTTCGCTGTTCCTTTCGAAGTACCATTGTATGATATGTACCAGACAATGACGCCGGGCTCAGCATTATGATACAGAAATGCTGACTCACGTCGGTGTAAGGCTGGACCGTGTGGCGCTAGTAGTGACGTGGCAAGGGCAGGGTTAGTTTGACCACGGGGGACAGGGCATGATACAGCCTATCTGAAGTTCTGAACGATCCGAACTTCTGAAGAAAGTAGCCGTAGTAGTGCTGCATCTGTCGGGCCCACATCATTTCGGGCCCCAGACCTGATCTATGCTGATCCAAGTAATCTCGCGAGGCTGCGACACTCAGCTAATCCTTTCTTGCTTGTCGATCGTAAGATAAAGGTAATCGCGATATGATGGGAAGCTAGAATGAACTGCCCGTGATGGATTGATCGCAACTGAAGGCCTTCTAGTCTCGCGTAGGCACTGGCAGACCAAACAGAAGGAAGATCAGTTCGTTCTTTTTTATGATGAGAGACCAGTGCGCCCTGAAAACTAAGTCGGTATTGATATTGGCCGAAGACTTACGGTTTCCAAACAATCATAGATCATGCAATAGGAAATTCTGGATTATGTCTAGTGTGCCACAGCCCAAAGCCGAGTTACTGTCTAGAGTCTGACAAATTCCGGCATTAACTAGTGCCGCTCTAAAGGTCTGTTTACAAAATCGCCAATGTCTATGCAAATATCTACAATTCATCATGGCGGTTTTGAGGATCCTTATCGTCTGAATCTGAAGCACCTCCGATATCACTGTTTTTGGCTGGCTGGGCCGATCCGACATTCGCGAGGACATCTGAACCGGCGGTGGCAACGCTTGAATGAATCTTGCCTTCCGCAGCAAGTTTGCGTGCAAATTGCGCAATCTCGTTGTCGTACTCCTCCCATTCAGGAATCTGCCTTGCACGAGACAATTTCGGTTCTTTCTACGTATACCATGCGATGTGTCAGATGGATCACCAATGTTATCTGGCAAGACTGACCGTAAGTGGGTTCTGACACAAGTCGATGGTTTTGGCACGATGAAGGCGATCTTTACTGCCTGCATATTGATAAAAGTCAAGGAAGGAATCGAAATTGAGGTTGACAACATACACCAGGTTTCACACTGCATCAGTCACATCATTAGTATTAGATTGGAGGACAACTCGAGCTTCACATACCCAAAGCCAGTCTTCATGAAGAGAGAACTAGTAGCCATCAGTTGCCTGAATCACTCAAAGCAATCATCCACTCACTATTGGCACGTCTTTTTGGATGTTATTTGGCAGATCTTTGCTTGGGTTAGCAGACTGTTCAGCACCCTCTCGGAATTCGCATGACTTACCTTGGTCCAAGTTAGCGAGCGAATTTGGATCAGCCGAAAGCATCTGGTATTGTCCACGGAGGATGTCCTAAAACCAAAATGTCACCGAAATTCCTCAGACACCATGAAGGGGGTAAACGTACACCCGCGGCCATCTAACGTTCATTAGTAAGTGATGGTCATCAGAAGAGTAATCATATGTACCTGGCGGAAACGGACAAGATCTACAACATACAGGGCACTGGAGAAGAGTCAAATGCGTTCAACATGCGACTGACGGATGTTGGACCCACCTGATATGATATGGCAGACCGCCCAAAAAGTCTCGCCAATATCCGGTTTTCCAGAACCGAAAACCTTCCATCTCGCGGTTGTCATCGCCCATAGGTGTATATCCATACGGTGCACCCTGCAAATCGAGGTCAACCAGCTCTTGCAGATCCGCACGGACGATTTGATCCGCGTCGACAAAGATGACTTTATTCAGGTCCATCGGAAATAGAACATCGAGAAAAAGGATCTTGTATGCCCAAATAATGCGTTGTTTTTCCTTCTGGGCGCGGAGCCAAGAGGGCCATTTATAAGTCACAAGCTCGTACTGGAAGCCGTATTCTTCAGCCATGTGGGGTATAAATTCCTGTAATATGACAATGAGGGGTGTATTTGCAACCGAAACTTATCACGCAAACTGACCAGGAAAGAAGGTGATAGGAAGTTCTCTATGAACCAGAATTTAACGCTGCTGTTGGTGTTACGCAGGACACTAAGAATCATGATGGAAGCGAATCGCTGGAAGAGGTAAGTCTTGGAGACAGTGAACTTCGTAAATGTGGGAAGAGAGCTCACCTCATAGAGGAGCCCAGAAGCAACCGTGAAGATGTTGATATCTGCATGCTTGGGTCTCGTTTTTGCAACTTGAGTCGTGGTCTCACTCTGTGATGTGAAAAAAGACGAAATCCTGCGATGACTCTTTCAGAACAAACGTGGGCGGTAACAAAAGAAGGAACCCACTTCGACAGAATACCACCCACAATAGTCTGAGAATGATCTGATCGTTGCTCCAATCCACCCAGTACGTCTACTCTTTCCATACCCAACTTTCGCGTCAACCTTGGGTACAGCGTCAGCCCTTCAAAGCTCGTGACGGTCAACTCTTCTCCAGATTCTTTCACGGAAGGACTGTTCCAGCCCTCACTCCCCACGCTGGCCATTTCATACACCTCACGGCCTCTGCCCTCGCGAATATCAAGTTTAAACGTTCCTGGACGCGCTTTGAACTGCAGGTAACCAAGGTTCGCGACGACCTGAGTATCATCGACTACGGACGGCGTATGATTGGCAGCAAGAGATGAAGTGGCAAGTTGAAGCTGTACGCCCCGAGGGGGGCTATTGAAATTCGTTTCCCGTGCATGTCCTTCAACGACGAGGTAGTCAAGCGAGAAAAGAGCATGAAGGCCGTCGAGTGGAAGCGTGCTCGGCTGAATGTTGTCAAGGTCGTAGAGTGCCTCCCGTGGGCGAACGAGCCACGAGGGGGGGACGTCCATACTAAGCGTATATATTGGATCTGCGGACAGCCCGTTGAAGGTTACTCGCACCGGCAGTTCATGGCTGGAATACCCCTCAGTACCATCATAGGCAGAAATACAGACCTACTTACCCGTTGTTGTCATATTGTAAATGAGGCTCCACGCTATACCGGTAAAATCGTTTGAGTGGGATCTGTGAATCCAATGAGTTTTGGCAATACCAGTCAGGGGGATCTTGTATACCTCCGAATGTTGGGTCGGATTGAGATACAGTTCAAAGTACACCTCTGGGAAGAGTTCCTCGTGTTTCTATGTTCATCTACATTAACCTGACGATTTTGCCACGCTGTATTTTTGACTCACCTCCAATATTGCGCTCCACTTCTGTGCCGCTTCGCTCAGGGGATCAAGCAGCAGTACAAGATGCGTTAGCGCGTCCTCTTGAGCACCAAATTCGAATTTTCTGTAAATGTAGTTATTTGTTCAGCTCGCTATTTCACCGCTACACGCCAATGAGAAAACACAGACGTGTAGCTGCCCGATAAGTGTCTGTAGCTCCTCGTTCTGGGCTTCGGTGCGCTGTCAAACAATCCGACTTCACTCGGATCTGGCTGCTGATCCGCATAGATAATCGATGACGCCACTGATGCTATGTTTGCATATGCAAACCTGTGTACACGAAAAATCAACATCAGAACCCAAAAGCAGCGCAGGTCAAGAGCACGTACGCATCGAGTTCTGTATCTGGAAGAACTGCCTCAAGTGCTTGCACGACGCGTCCAACTCGCTTTTTCATTTCGTAAGTTTCCAACGTCACAAAGTCTTCTGAAACGAACTCCGAAGCAGGAGAGATAGGACCGACGAGCTATGCATGAGGGTTTGTTATCCACAAGGTTCATGAGAAACGAATGAACGACGCACTCGGCCATTGACAAGGATAGCCCGTTCTCCAGGCTGAAGGCCCACCTCACGCGCGAGAAGGCGGTTCGTCGTTAGAAACGCTGCGCGTGCTTGCGGATCCGATTGGAGCTGTATTCCTTCGGCATCAAAGATCTGTGCAACATCTTCCATTTCCACTTCGAGCGCTCGTCGTAATACATCTGGAGAGAGCGCGCCTAGGTCGCCGGTTGACCCAATACGAGCAATGAGGGATGACACTTTACCGCCAGCTGAGCTGGCATTAGGGTTATGTAGGAACGTGATGCGTGATTGCGAATCCCCTCTCTGTACATGTTTAGCACAAGGGTACCATGAAGATGCGCGAAGAAGTTACTCACTGAAATGAACGTCACAGCTTCCTGAAATAGTGTCTGCCCCTCCGCAGAGTCCAAATCGGCAATGACAACCATGCTTATCGGTGTCCACTCGGTATCTAAACAGCGAGATAAAATTAGCAACGAATAAGCTGGACATGTAACGTGAATATTCACCCGATGTCACCCATGCACCTTTGAGTAAGTTCCACCCCGTGCGTTTGCTCAAGTCACCTAGATCGAACATTTTGAGGCTCCCAGCGCTCGACGAACGAGTATGCACTGAAGATGGTGCCTTGCTGAAGACGTACGGATTCCGTCTCTCGACTGTTGTAGGGAGGTCATAGAAAAACGTCGACATCAGTGGTATGGAAGCGCCGGTCAGTTCTTCGAGGTAGACCTAAGGCATACGCGAATAAGATGGCGATGTTAGAAATATGCAAAGAACTAAAACGCTTACCAGCTCCTGCAGTAACTGCATCTGCGCAACCGCCTCGGTTTGCAAGTCTCGTAAGAAATTATCCCCAACTTCATACCATTTTCCATTCACAAATGCTTCGCCATCATCGCCACTCACACCAAGCCTCCTCGTCCACCGTCTTGCATTCGCAATAGCTTCTTCAACGCTGGGAATCTTTCCACTAGCAACGTCTGCAAAATTATCTGGTGCCCCAAGAGTATTGAATGTCCCATGGACAGCACTCCAAGCCAGAGCAGCAAGAGGCTGCTGCGTGTGCGCGGTGGATAACTATGATAGGAAATCATCAAGTAACATAGAATGAGAGCAAATCGAAGGACATACAGAGCGGAAAAACGAAGCCAGTTGCGACCGACCGAATTTCTGCGCGATGTAGTACACAATTCTCGCCATTTTAAGGCCTATCCGAGCGTCGTGATGAGTGTTATCAGCGAGCAAAAACATAGTCTCCTCACGCACCATCTCCATCGTCTGCAGCAACTGGAACAAGTCCCCACCTGACAGGGAACCCGCGAGAGATGATGCCATCCACTTGACTTGCAAGGAGGGGATAGAAACGAGGCTGCGACAAGTCAAGAGCGAGGACGGCGTTGATGACATTGATCCGCAAGCGCAAAAAAGGACTGAAGAGTTGAGAAGGATGCGTGCGGAGGAGCTATGCAGGTAACAGAAACAAATCAAAGTTAGCGATATCCCGATCAAAGTATGGAAATGACTCAAATGAGCGCATATACCGACCTGCGTCAAATCTGTCCCCCAGCCCGTGTATCTGGTGTCCTCCTCGATATCGTTCCACCATACTATAACACCACCCCCCTCTGACCTGTCTGAGGAGTCGACGAGCCCATCTAGGAGGTCGTTCCACTTCGGAGAAATGTCATAGGTTATAGTCTCTGCTCCGAGGTCGGTCTCGGTGTCCGTGTCCAGAACAAATCGCTTCGCTGAACCCAGCGTTGTCCCTTTCCTGACCTGCGTATTAGACTTCTTCGATGGAGGTGGGTCAACCGGACCGGAATGCACTGGGTGCATCACAAACTCTATTGCCTGCCCGCGCGACAGACCAAGTTCGACGAGGGAACGAATGAGAGCGCGTTCGCGTGCAAAGGTGCGTAAAAGCCTGTTATTTAGATCAGTATTGAATAGAACTTGAGAGCGCAGCGTAGGGAGTGGAAATAATGGGATGGAAAATACAAATGTAGGAAAGCAACGCACCCAAACATCCCGACTTCGCCTTCCAGCACCCTTCCATTGACCCATACCATGTTCGTGCCCATCATTGCCTTCCCCCAGTTACCGTGCACTTCGTCTCGCACTGAATCTGAGACGCCGACTTTGCGCGCAAGTGGAGCTGCATAGAGCGGAAAGTTCTCAGACAGCGTGCGCAGCATTTTCAGAGGAGAAGGTGACTTCTCCAATAAACATGATGTATTAAATGACTGGAGGGAACGCGAATTAGACAGGAGAGAGAGGAAAGACGTTGCTTTGAGGCCAAGGTCTGCGCCATGCGAGCAAGATGAGCGTTAAGTGATATAATAATAACAGGTGAGCTACCTCGAATTTCCTCTTTAGTCAAGGGAACATTGGCGGCAGCTTTCTCCTCCGTTTCCGCGTCAACAAATGACATAGCCTCGAAAATACAGCCCAGCAAATCCTCTTCATTTCCTTCCTCACTCTCACTGTCAGAGGAACGGCCGTGAGAGGTAGAAGAAGAATCCCTGCGGTCATCTACAGCGAGGTAATCCATCTTCTTCAAGTCCAGTGCAACACCGTACCCAGATAAATACGGTCCATCTGCTGCAATGACAGGCCGAGCCCAGCGTAGCACGTACTCCACGTCAGGACTCAAAGAGAGTAGTGCGCCATGTAAAGATTTGAATGCAGGTGACATAGGATCAGCGTAATGTATTGCTGTCCATCTTGAGGCTTTGAGTGAGGGCTGAAGAGGAGGGGTGTGATCCGTTTGGAGGCGCTTCACTTTCGGTTGGGACTCAAAACCCGGAACTGTGGTTGATATTTCAACGAGGCGGTTCAGTTCGTCTGCGTCACATGCAACGCTTCCATACCAATCTACCCAATCCTCACACCCTTCCCTACCACATTTGTGTATCTCCTGCGCAGCAAGCTTTGGACTTGCGGCATGCAAAGCCAGTCCAATATTCACGGCAGCTTGTTCAGGAGATTGAAGATGGGTTTCCGCGAGATCTAGGATGGCCTTATGAGCTTCGCGAGTGGTTCCGGGTTTCAGCGGGAGGGGGAAATGATTAAGGAGTGGAAACAGGTGCTCTGGTGAGGCAAGCGACACGGTTTCTCTAGCCAGTCAGATACGGTGTTAGCTGCAGGAGAGAACCAGATAGCTCAAACTTACAGTGCCTCAAGTAATGGATCTGCAGCACTAAATGAGGAACGCAAAGACACACTGACTGGGGGCGACGCGTAGGAAGTGCTGAGGAGCGTGCACGTAAGCACAACAACTGTGCGAGAACGCATTGCTGCTGATTCCTACAAGTTTTTTGTTGACCGTAGTGTATACCAAAGCGCAGGGGAAAGTTCTAAGGAAAGTCTTACTTGCTTAAACTTAATATTTGGTGCGAGCCAGTACTCCAGCATATTACACGTCGACTAGACCAATCACGTGACCAAATCAAGTACCGAGGCGCGTCGCCGCCGCACCAACATAGCCTAGTCACCACGGCATGATTTAACGAACTGATCTTATTAAGAACATGTACCTCGGGGTTGACAAGATAAAGCAATACTCATCCAAGCGTTGCCGACAAGAAGCTGTCTGACTCCCAAGTTCTTACGGAATAAATTCAGCGTAAAGTTTCTGACATTCATACCACCAACGGTCGATACAGTTAAGTGTCTCCTACTACTAAATGTAAGACGAATTTAGCCAATCGCGAGAAAATATGAATCTCTCTCGCAGCCCAGACGAACCATAATATGAACAAGGTAACAACCACGGACCCGGTGACGACCGATGCCAGCATCGCCATCGTCGTGGACTTGAACACGTTGTACAATAATGAAATGGCAAAGAATATCATCCTAGTCGTATAATGATTAATCCTGGTTAGGAAGTTTGAGAGCATATGTCGGCCTACTTACCCCCACATGAGCATTGCATAAGGGAGACTGTGAATCGTAGCAAGGGCTCTCATCCCGAAAAATGCCCCCATCATATTTGACAGGAGCTCTGCCTGGTGTGATGAGTTAGTATCGCAGAGATACATACTAGGCTGAAAGACTTACTGCTCCCTCCGCTGATTCAGGACCATATCTTTGGGTCTGGCGTGCCAGGAGGAGTGACACAATCAAAGACCCGGTGATGAAGATAATTGAGATATAGGTAGCAATGATTCCGACCGATTGCGACTGGCCGATGTTCACATTCGGTACTGCAAGGAAACTCACATCTACGGCCAACATGACGGTAGACTGGTAGGAAAGTCAAGTTATGAGATGAGATGTCGACCATAGTGATACACACGTAGATTGTGATCCCAGTCCATTCCGCCATGAGATTTCTGCTGAAGTCTTTCCACCGTGGCGCGTTGATGCACTCATCCACCCACACTCTTCGAAGATCATTGTAGTGTGCCCGCGGTGCCCAAAACAGCATGGCGTCGAGAGCAAATGAAAAACTGATAGTTACTGGATAGAATAAGTTAGTATCCTCACGGTGCACAGATTTGTCAGCGTCGAGACGAGCGCAAGGCAGACCACAGAAGTTGAAGAACTTGGATCTACCTTCAGAATGAATGAGTCATAGTTACGTGGTAAGCTGCAGAAATGAAGAACATACTAAAGTATTGCATGAACCTCGCTGTTGATGAACAATGCATATTCAGGATGAATGCTCTATGTTTCGCTGTGCTTACCAACAACACAATTGGAATGAAGGGAATTATTGTCGTTGACATTCACTGAAATTGTGTAGTAATGTCACTTTAGATAATCAGAGGTATATGTACGGTGTCGCACCGTCTAGATGGCTAATCAGCTCCAAAATGCTTTTGAGTTCACCGGCATCAAAAGGCGACAATGAAGCATCCGAAGTGATGATCTCTGAGTATCATGTTCATAAATAACATAGGGTTAACGGGTTAAGGCGACTGGTACCTGCACTCGCATATATGACGAGTTCCCTCAGTTCCTTGAGAAGCTTGACCCGTTCTAGCTCATGGTTGGGGTAGCGTTCGCAGTGAGTCCTGCTTGGCGTTTCAGGTGAGGATGTTCAATACCGGATCTGCAAAGACAATTGAGTTGAAGCTATTTTGGCGAGAAGTAACTGAAACTCATACAATTGTGAGTGACAAACCAGTACTCAGCCTCCAAGGCATGTGCTTATGACTAGTTAGTACTAGTGGCATTATAAATTCTACATGACGCACCAATGTGACTCGGATCGTAGACTCCTTGCAACCCACTAAAAATGTTGTCCGTTGCATGATCGTTCTCGTGAAGCCAAAACAGAGTTCGGGTGACATGGTCGACAAAATAGTATTCACAAGGAACAGGTGCGTTGTCTTCGGCCTGCTCTACATGCACGACCAGCTCGATGTTATCATTTTCGAGGTTCACTGATTTTGTGCGTGCTAGGTTGTGTAGCGCATCTACGCATCCGTCTACCAGGCGAAACGTAGTTTTGTCCATGTTTGCTTCAGTGAACGTTCTCTGCGGATAATAAACTCAGTGCGACGAATATTTACGACCTTTCGTGAATCAATGCTTACTCGACGGCCATTGTACAGATACAGTGCGCCTTCGGGGTGTACATATGCCTTCCAGTCAAGGTTCAACCAGGGACATGATCTAGAAATTTCATAATCTGCATTAACACATTGCTTGACTGGTGAACTCACTGGTTTGGAAAGTCCCGCATGAGTTCTGGAATTGTTTCGTACTTGACACATTTTTCTCTGGAGGGCAGCTCCTCAAGACTGTTAGCTATTATGACAGAGCGCTGCAACTACGTACACAGGTCGACGATTCTCGTATCGTGGCTCATTAGCTGCACCTATAGGTATAAAGTTGGCAGTGATACTGGGACTACTTGAAGAGAAGGGTGTTATCAACTTCTGTATGCAGAGACGTCTGAGGCCGAATAACTTACAGGGGAATGCATGGAACGGGCATAGTGAAGGGTGGTGATAAAGACGACACCAGATTTTGAGTGCCGCTGGTCGAAGTTACTAACTCGGAAGTGATTTGCCCGTTGTGAAGTGGTAACGGCAAGGTGGCCTGCGGACACCATGCACTGGAGATGCTGCTCGAGACAGTATAGGACTCTGTAGCGGGAGAGTTAGAGTTAGTACTGCGCCTTGGTAAACCGCATATCTTGATCACGAAGCGTTGAAAACAAGACAGGAGAATGCGGAGTCTTTGGGCAGATGAAGTGATGAGTGTCGCCAACACTTGGCACAGACGCTTCAACAGCCCTCGAATCAATCGTGCGCTCGACATATTTTGACGGTGAGTTCGACTGTTGCGTCAGGACGAAGTGACCTAACGCAAAGTAATAGTATAAGTATACTGTCACGGTGAGGTTGGGATGAGTGAGTTGTTCGAGGGGCGGTTCAGTGATGCGGTTAGCGGTCACAGTCCGGCTCAACAACCTTGGTTAAGCGCTTGCTCGAATTATAAGCTTTAAGTCTGGTATTGATTTGGTCCTGCCCGCCGGATGGAATGGCTACATAATTCGCCTCAACTTAGCTTCAATCATTCTCTAATTATAGATCAAGGCTTGAAAAAAGTTTGTCGAAGGACTCGGCCCGATCAACCCTGAGTAATTAACGTTCGTTGTTCAAGTTGACTGCCACCGCCAGTCCTCGGTTTCAATTTCTTGCTCATTTCAATTTTCAACAGCCAACTTTAGCGATGAAGGCCACAGAACTATACTGCATCGCACATTGGATAACCATACAAGGTGTCAGCGAGTGCCGTTATACCATGAGGAGGTAGATTCCCTTCTACCGAAGCGACTTTCCACGTATTCATGATGCGGGCCTTGACTCATATATAACATGGCTGTGGCCCGCCGCATGAGTCCAGAAGTTGCTACACAGGAACATTGGTACCGATGTTGAAACGTGGATGGCGCACTCGTCCTGAACTAAGTCGATCATAATCGATGATGGGACTACAAGGAAGACCATGATATCGTTCCGAGTAACCGTCGACCGCCGCGACATTAATATTGTGTGTACTGCTCTCTCATAATTTCAACGGGAGTGGAGTCATTATCGGAGACCCTGTGTCTCCTTGTCTAGTTCGAAGAAGCACGACAGGTATAAATCTAAGAAGTGAAGGCAATCTATGTATTAACATACCTTCCATCATGCACTCATCTGATCATCCTCAAGTGTATTCTATTGACTCTGAGCGTGCAAATCCAACTCAAGACAAGGCCAAGTTGCAACGGCAGTATAGAGCGAAGGAAACTGTTGCATTTGCGGAACTCCAGAAACTGCTTCGTGACATATCTCGAGGAACAGAGGCCCCTCTGACTCGACTTGAGACCATTGTCCAAGGTAAACTCATTTCGCGACCCAGCCGATTGCGGTGTTGTTAAAATCTTCACCACAGCCACAGAAACAATTAAGCATCTTTATCATGACACCATATCGCAAAGATTTCATGGACCGCCGCTACCGGTGCCAGACCACAGTACAGTAGACTTCAACAGTCACTTGGGTGAGTTGCTTCCGTCACTTACCAGATATAGCATTGAAATACTAAGCTATTGTACCCAGCGCAAGTCCAACACTCATCAACTGACTGGCATTCGTTTTATAGTGACCTTGTGGATGAAAGACCCCAATTGACAGGAATGAGACAGCATGCGCCAGTGGTACACTCCTCTGGCATGTGGAACCCACCAGTTTCCTCTGATATGTCAATGATGCCGGGTCGTTCATTTATAGCTGGTGTTGGAATGTCTGGAGGCGGGACCTCCAACCACTACTCGCAATTTATCTAATCAAAGATATATTCATTACATGTACAATGCTGACCTTTGTCGTGCCATATATCACTAGACCTTTATCGATATTTATTCCATGTATCTAACACTGACCACTTCTGTGCTACTAGTATATATCATTAATCCTGTATCGATATTATCATCACGATCCATACATAAAATTTATTTCGTCCTTGGTGCTGCATCAGATGCAGGCTCACTGCAAATTAAATTCATGGAAGCTCAATTATTATTACATAAATAATGCTCGAGCCTCAGGCTGTAGCTCATGCCGGCATCATGATGAAGTACTCCAGAAGAGAAGGGATGCCAAATCGCTTCCCATATTAGCGCCAGGTATGTATTTACTACATAGCGGAATCAATTCAGTAGAAACGCTCAATGAGTCGAGTCTTGTCAAACCTCTGAACGGAAGCTTACATAAGTATATCGATTATCACTTTCGATCGATTGGACAGCTTTGACTCGGAGTACTTTTAGTCGCCGGGTTGCTGATCGACAAAATACAACAGTTGAAAAAATACTCGGCTTTCGAGCATCACAATACGCGCGTTGATCGCGGATTTTGCCCAATGATCTCTGCCTGGCTAAATGCTATTTTTGGAGCTTTCACAGGAAGTTCGGCCTCCTGCTCAAAAACAGACACGAGCGTCATACATATGCCAGCGCCGAGCGCCAACCTAATTTCTTACCAGCGTGTTCCGAACACTTCAAGAAAAATTCCATCGCTGGCTCCCAGTCTAGGGTCCTAGCGAGAGATGAATCTCGGCCGCCTCTTCCTGCCACCGTCATTATCGGAATATTCGTAGGCTGACACTAGGAAAGTGGAGCGTAGAGTCATGCAATGTATGGAAATATGGAGGGTTCATTACAGATCACAAAGAGCCTATATTTTACCAGACTGACCTCGATGAGACTTAGAAGTCCCATTTCTTCCAAAGCGGACTAGTTATTTAGCACGCACTCCGCGGAAAAAATTAAACGCTCAACCACAATTGAAGCACCTAGAATCTTACGATGATAGCATTAGTGAGTGCGATATCAGTTGTTTAAGTCAGAGTCGGCTTTAGTGCTACTACTTGTCCATTGATGGGTGGGCCAAGAATGACTTCTTTGAGCGAGATGTACGGAAATTATAGCGCTGTAGCTGCATGTCGCAATCAGGTGCAATTATCCAAGATCAGAGTTTTACGCTATCGTCTGGCGCCTTGAACTTCAGAAGCTTCAAAATGACTGCATCTCGCACGAGGTACGAGGCGCACTACGTACTAGGGTGATTTAGGTTTACAGCACTGGTTCGTGTTGACAGCACTGGTTCATGTTGACTGCCTGAGCCGGCACTGGTGTGATGTTAGCCGAGCCCATATGTCTGTGCAATTGTTCTCTGTTTAACAAAGAAGGCAGTGAGCCACACCTATCAATATGTAGGTCCTGAAAAACAACGGAACCTCATCATGATAATCTTCTTCGGACGATGACGAAAGTATATCATGTGCCGCGCAAGCTATAGCTGAGCGCTCGAACAAGCGGAGACATGCGGCCAAGTTAATTAGGCGCTAAAGAAGCTCCACCAAGCATATAGATGTATCCCGCTGTACCCGGGGGCAGGACGTAAGGTACCTTCTACGTCAGAATATTGATTAGTACGGCAAAATCGTGGTGAAGATAAGTATAAGAGCGCCAGGAATCATACCAGCGATACGTACCATATATCCTGTTCCGTACCATCTGCCTTCACCTCGTCAAGCAATGGCAAAGCAAAACAAGTCGGTCTTGCAAAAGCAGTATAGAAACAAGGAGGTCGACGGGTTCTCCTTGGTACGGACAGAGATTCTTCATGCAACAAGTGGAGAAGTAGACCCCAAGACAAGACATGATGTTTTAAGGAAAGGTGGGTGTACGGTGAAATGGGGTCGGGAAACTAATTGACTGGTTCATCCAGCCGCGAGGCTGATCAGGGAACTTTATATATTGAACACAAAGTTGCAGCACCAGCTTTGCAACTCTCGTCCCGGTTCGGAAACGCCACCGCATTATAGCTACGGTGGAGGGATGGAGTCAGCAAATCGTAAGCATGTTCTATCCACAGGCATCATGGCTATCTTATTGATAGCCGCCAGATTCTAACATGCAAGACCCATATTCCCCCATACTTTACGAACGTTTCATCGAGCCCAATAGCGTCCGCCATGTGGCAGACATTATACCACAGGCACTTGCCACCAGCATGGAGGACTATGAATGGGATACCTATGTGCCACCAGGGAACAAGGGTTCAATGGACACCACTTCTGTATATGATCATGTCATAAGCCAGGTGAATATGAGCCAATGGAGCCCGGATCATCAGATTTACAACTACAGTACTAGTGAACAAGGTTACTTCTAGGAATATAATTTCATGACGCTCACTGAAGTCCGAGCTGAGTACAGCATCATCATCACGCTGCTTCCTGCTGTGAATGAGCGCATACATTATTATCTTCCTAAAGGTCGATTTGTATTAGAGTATATCCTGAAATATTGCTATCCTCAACTTGCGCAAGCTCGGAAATCGGAAATCATGGAAGGCGGGTTCGAACGTGCCAGCGTCGCAATGCTCACAAACTCAACGTCACATAGCACGAGTTCACTTCATTCGTGATCTTACTTTACGGAGAAAGAACTAAGCATTGAAACTGTCCGTGAACTTGGTGCGATGCCACCATGTCAAAACAAGAAAGTTCGGGACTCACTGGCAATCTCGTACGGCTCACAGTAACCGGTTGTACTTTTACGCAAGATCCAAGCTACTAGTAGTTGCATTGCAGGCCTGTTGACAGTATTTGGCTTGTTTAAGCCAATATATTGAGGACTCGAAGTACCAATCATGATGGAAGTCCTCTAGCTGAGAGTACGAAGGGACGGTCCACAGCTGAGGCACTTCGGTGCCACCTCAACCTTAGTAGGGAGGCAAAGGCGGGGTTGTAGGGTTTGGTTCTGCACGGCTTTAGCGGACCATCAACCCAAAGCTAGGTCAACTGACCACTGCTATCTGGCTCCCGGAACTTACCGACTATTAATAATTCGGGCCGCCGGCGCTACTTGTCTGGCATAACTTGACTCTCTGAGACTCTCTCAACTCGTTGCAGAACTTACAGAGGAAGGATCGTTCCTAACTCCCTCTCAGTCTTTTGAACTTCATCGTGGATTTCCTTGACCGAAATTTCAGTTTGTTTGGCAAATCATTCAAGTTAAAGTTCAATTTGGATATTCCATTTCTGGATACGACAGGTATCAATCGCAGTAAGCTGGTAGTGCTTGTTGCGCCTTTGTTGCTTCTATAATGCTAGTCAGTCACAGTGTGTCATGACAAGGTGTGTCCCCAGTTTCCTCTGCACTGTATCTTATCAACTACCGCAATTACCCATGTCGATTTTTGATGTCTTTAGACATCCATTCGTGACCATGTTCAGAGGTAAACTGTCTACATGGGCTGTGCTTATTCGTGATGTAGGAATAATTAACATTATCTTTTTCAGCTGATGGCGCCCCGGGCTGTATCTCATGTCAGTGGTCATAGACACGGGCGCCATGCGCCCTTGTGCATCTCGGACGTTTTCAAGCGTCGTTCGCAACCATCAGGTGGTCAATCAGACAGCTCGCGGTTTAGAACACCTGAGGTGGAGTACGTGAAGGTTGCACATGGCTGATATATTTCATTTCTCTGGACACGTCATCCATCCACAGCTGAGCTTGACTATATCTGCGAGCACGAATTTCTGACATACTTCTGTGGTCTTCTGGACGACACCTCACTTTACGCATGAAGCCTGGAGCAGGTGTGACAGAATCTACACATGCATCGTTTTTTTGTCATGCTGGCCTCCTCGCTAAATTTAGGACGTCAGCATTCAAGTCCCAGCGAATGTTGCAACAGTTCCAGATATGTGCTCTGCTATATGATGACGACCCTGCCCCGTGATGGAATCTACACATGTATCGTTTTTTTGTCATGCTGGCCTCTTCGCTAAATTTAGGACGTCAGCATTCAAGTCCCAGCGAACGCTGCGACAGTTCCAGATATGTGCTCTGCTATATTATGACGATCCTGCCCCACGAGAACAGCGTTGCATTCCTTGAGCACAGGCTAACTTGACATGCCTCTCCAACGGAACACATTTGATACTCCAGAGCCCACATGATACCAAATTGATTGGAATTGTTACGTTGTTCTGTCTCTGCATTCTGATGATCCCTAGCCTGATCATTATATGTTGCAGTATCATTTCAGATTCTCAAGCGCTGACTAAAAGCATAAAAGGAGAGCTGCAGAGCATGGCGAAGGTATCTTCACACCTTGGTTTCAATTTTGAACTGCATTATGAAGTATATTCTTGCGTCTTCCCTCGCTCTGGTTTCAGGTGCGCTTGCTCAGCGCACCATTACTGTATACAATGCATGTCCCTTCACCATTTGGTATGTTCACGACCTTCCTTTGGGTGGTGTTGATCATGACGGTGCAATTACAGGCCTGCAGTAAGTCTCAAACCCTGCAATATCAGTGATGGTGTCTATACTAGAACTGCCTAGATGTTCACGGGATCTGGTACATTGCCTTCATACACGACTGGGTAAGCATTTGACACCCTCAATTGAACCCACGCTGAAATCCAGTCAGCTGGGAGGCTGCCGAATATACTGCAGTCACCTTCCAGGTATGGATAACATCCCATCGGTCTTGACTTGTCTAACTACCAAACAATAGGTTCCAAGCGACTGGACTGCTGGACGAATTTGGGTTGGTTTGCATCATAACTTTCCTCCATTCTCACCACCTTCAAATTATGACAGGGACGTCGTGACTGTGACTTCAGTACTAATCCTGGCCCGAACTCATGTGTTGATGGCGGTTGCAATGGAGGACTGGTGTGCGACCCCACTACCGGCACGGTAAACTAGCTTGCTTGTATACGGTGACATTGGGTTCTGACTGCTAAGCTATAGGGTGTTCCTCCTGCCAGTCTTGCCGAGTTCACCTTGGGTGCGGGAGGTGTTGATTACTATGACGGTGCGTAAATTTTAGGCCAAAGTCACCGTCCAGGCTAACTTCTGATCGTATCGTAGTGTCCCTCGTCGATGGCTATAATTTACCTGTCGAAGTTACAAACAATGTTGGGTGCGGCGTTCCAAGTTGCCCTGTAGACCTAGGGCCTGACTGTGAGCAACCTCCATTTGTATGTAGTCAATTTCCTGACAACCCTTCAACGCTCAGGTCCAGCGCCACTCATGGGCCCCTACGACTCCACCGGCTTCCCTGTTGGGTGCAAGAGTGCTTGCGAGGCTGACCTGGATGGTGATCCCTGTATGATTTCTATCTTGTCGAACCATTTAGATTCCTGAATATCCGAACATACAGCAAATTCTCCCAACTGCTGCTCTGGTCAGTATGATACGCCTGCTACATGCCCTTCGTCAGGCGTTGAGTATTACAGTTACTTCAGTGAGTAGTTATCACCGCTTTTGCCTGTCCGCACACGACTGATTACTCATATGCAGAGGACAACTGTCCCAACGCATACGCATACGCATACGATGACGCGACTTCTCTGTTCACTTGCAGCTCTTCTCTCAATGCTGAATTTACAATTACATTCTGCCCGTAAAGGTAAAGGGACATTTATCGGGGAGGTTGAGTTTTTAAGCGAGCATCCTGGATTTGTTCTACATATATGTGGAATTTTTATTGTGTTGCAATTATTCTCTAATACGACCGTTTTTAGTGAAAGGTTAAGTTGGTATCCCTCGAGTTTTAGCTGGCTTCAATTTCAACGCTAGAGATTATTCAAGAAGTGGTAAGTAATCTTCACGTCAATGACATTTGTGCCTGCGTCAGATTTTCTAATAGCACATTGCCTTAATCTGCCTCTTCTACTTACCCCCGCGGCCTGCATCCTCTTCTTTTCGGTTGAAGTGCACAGCATATATGACTTAAGTATTCGTATGGACTCCATGCAAGTGGACATCTATATCTCGACTTCTTCAGTGCCGCACCGGCGCTATCGTAAACATTGTCCTAGTGTAATAGATTCGTAGTGGGCAAGCTCATTCAGGACTCGGCAGCCAGTTTCAGTGATTCGGATGTGAGGTGTCCCTCAGGTTGCACTCTAGCAGATCCTGTACTATTAATTGTTTTTACATCAGGAACTGGCAGGATATGCGAATTATTATTTGAGATTAAGTCTGAGGAGACCGAGAACGCGCGCGCTATGTATATTTTATAATAGCAGTGTAGATGATACAATGATAATGAAGTTGTTCAGTCAGTTCAGTAGGTCAACTTTTCAACCGTGCGAGTCACTGTACACTAGTAGTTATCCAAACGGGGGAGTCAAATTTGACGATTCATACTCGATGCAAATTTACGATTTTGACGCTGATTCAAAATCGTGAATCGATCGTTGATCGGTCACAACTTTGACTACCCCCATCGGATTCACTTGGAGATTCTGCAGTATATGATTGTACACATCTCGATGAAATAAAAGCTATTTATAACTTATTTAACTCTACTCCCACTGGCGTACGAGCACATTCAATAATTGTATCATGTCTCGTTACACTGCTTGGCAGCAACGCATAGTGAAATTGCTCAGAGAATTCGTCACATATTGCACAGGTCGTTTTAAGCGTGCTCAACGACGTGCCGTTCACAGCCAGCGTGCTTCAAGTTTACGAGCTGCTGGATAGTCCTCATCATCGACATCTTCAAGCTCACCAAACATAGCAGCAACATCTGATTCGGACTCGGACTCTGACAGTACCTGATATATTTTCTCAGCGGCCTTCTTGCGGACTCAGGAGTATTGGGGGGAGCAGGCGTCAGGCATCAGATATTATATTTATTTTTTGTTAAAATATATTCATGATATTTGAATAAAAACAAATTTCTTATCTACGTGACTTTGATCAAGCACGATTCATGAGTTGAAACTCCTCCGGAGGCATTCCAACGATGAATATCTTGTTGGAACGGCTGTTGGAACGTGCATGAATCGTCAACTTTGACTCCCCCTATTAAATTTAGTCTTCCCGGGGCACTCCGAGTCACTTGCACTGTTCCCGAGTTGGATACAATGTACATCGAGCAGGAACATTCAACGAGTATTCCAACGCACATGAATCCAAACAAGAGTGCTTCACCTGCTATTAGGCCCTGTTACTGTGCGCCCAGCAAGCCTAAGGTAGAGACACCGGTGAGAAAGCAAGCATTTAAGTCGAGTTTTCTGGTACTTGGATCTCATTACACATTCAACGTTCGCTTTTCATCCCACTTTCACACTCAAAGTTTCAGAACATCATACGAAGTGCCACGCTCACGGAGCTACTAATAATAATGCCACAGTGCTTATACATGGGTCAGGAGTACATTAACCATTCTTAGTCTGGGCTCTCTTGACTTAAGACTCTCATAGAATGCAAGACGTGGGGATATTTGTTTAGTTTACTTTTCGAAAATCGGGCCCCATATCCCTTTTTATTACTGGCCCTGCATTTATTAGAGGGAGTCAAAATTGACGATTCATACTCGATCCAACAGCCGTTCCAAAAAGCGATTCATCATTGCGATTCATCGCGCATGAATCGTGGGAATCATGAATCGCAGGTGAATCGTTGGAACGCCTCCGGAGGAGTTCCACCTCATGAATCGTGCTCGATCCAAGTCACGTTGACAAGGAATTTTTTTTTGTATTCCAATTAATTAATTTTAACACAAAAAACAAAAATGATATCCTGTGCCCCAAATGTCTGATGCCTGACGCCTGACGCCCGCTCCCCCCCGATACTCCTGAGTCCCTAGTACAACATGG
>KV448303.1:0-49500 GCA_001658105.1 Rhizopogon vinicolor AM-OR11-026 | reverse complement strand
GCTTGCGTTATCTATCCAACGAAAGCTCATCAGTGTGATCACGAGAGCCTAATGCGTGGCAACATACCTGCGCGAGCGTCAGTGCTGGCGGACTCGCTATCAAGAGCACATTTGCCACCACGAACACAGGGCTATCGCCAAGCCACAAATCAGCAGTTAGCTCGGATAAAATATGCAAGCTACTTACTCCTCGAATACATCATGGAAATCTAACTTTGCAAGAATCGCCATCACAGGTAGCATCACAGCCGGGACAACCACCATCCTCGCAAGGATCGCCACGAATACTGTCCTGCCCTCCCCGCGTGTCTGAGACCGGTACTGAGGTGCACGCTTAAGTGTAAACATCTCCTGGAAGGCACTGAGTAGCGAGGAACGAGAAGCCTGATGCTCGAGACCTTGTCTCTCGCTTATTTGACTGTATGACAAGTCTTCATTTTGCAGACCTTCCTCCTGAGGTTCAGAATAGAAGTATGCTCCGAGCACGACGAGTGTCAGGGGTATACTGCAGTTCCCCGCGGCTCCAAGCGCGCCCTTGACAGGTTCCATCCGTTCCAGCGCAGATTGGAGCGGTGCTACACATGCGACGATGAGACTAAGGATAGAAGCCCATAAAGGCACTGTCATGAACGAATTGACAGAGCGAAACGCCTTCCTGACACCCTTCCAGACACGGCGGAAAACACGGCGTGTTCTCGTGTGATATCGGTACTGTTGGGAAGGTTCAATTGCAATGTCTGCCTCATCTGCTACATCGTCCTCCGAGCATGTAGAGGTGACGCTGATCGAAGACAACACCGCTGATTTCCGGGAGGGTGAGTTGGGAAAGGAGTGATATATAGCCGTCTCCTGTGGTGGGTGCAGGGTATGTGGGGAACGTGAATGCGAGAGTGAAGACAACCCTTGTGCTCCGTGTGCGTGAGATGGTGAGCGGTAAGGATGCGACAGCGAGCGGTGCGGATGGTTCCCCGGCCTTGGTAGGAGGGCAGGAACCTCATATGCTGTATCTTCGTCATTGTCATCTGTGTCGCAAGTCAGGGTTCGAGCACGACCTTGGGTTTGCCAGTGGTGTGAAGGACTCGCAGGATGCACCTGTGTTTGCCAGTGATGAGAGGGGCTCGTGGGTCTGGCTTGAGTCTGCCCGTCATGTGACGAAGGATGGAACCTGGACGGACCATCGCCAAGCGTCTCTCCATCTGATATGGATATATCATCATCGGCATACTGCGATCCTCCAACACGTGACGGTGAACGGGAAGAGATCGGTGTTGGTGGAATGTCTGCAGAGGAGAGTAGACGCACGCCATAGCTCCAGCGAAGCTGTAAGGGAGATCAGTTAGCCATAATGAAACAAGAGCGCAAGAAAGTGGCTCGGGAACTGAAGTGGGAGGGCCAAGGTCAAGGAGCGGTAGGCCAAGCCCACCCAAAGAAGAAATACGTATTTGAAACCGACTCCAAGAACCCACGATGACCGTATTCGAATTGATGCGACTCACCATCATCCCAAGAGTGCTATATAGTACCAGATACGTCAGTGCACGACCAAGCATCGCGTCTTTGTTGTCATCTGGCGTCCATTTGAGGCCATGCACGCTCAGGACGAGGCTCTGCATGAGGGCGATGGGTAGCGAGTTCGAATTCATGAACATCGAAGCGGCCATAGCGAAGTTTCTGGAAAGCAGTTAGTTATGAATATGACGAACCGTGTGATTCGAAAGAGACGGGGGCGAATGGCAATAATGAAGAAACATACCGTTGAGATTTTTTCAATCTAAACAGTCTGGATAGGATCACAGCCACGAACCCAGATAAACCTGTGACGACGACGAAGAAGATCGGAATAATCCATAGTTCTTTGAGTTTAGCTGTGGGGCACGCGGGGCGATCAGCATAGCAAAAAAAAAATAGAGGAGCTATAGACACACCTGGGCTCAAAAAGAACGCGACTTTGGAGAACAGTAGTGCGGGGGTGAACAGGGAGATGTTGATGTGATTTATCACCTGCATTTTCAATGCACAGTTTAAATTTATTCAAAACATCAGGGTGAGGGGCGAAAACTAACGCGTTGGGTGGGCTTGTCGATAATACGGCGCCATGCGAGTATGTAGCCTGCAAGACAAAGTAGGAATACCTCGAGAATTGACTAGGTCACCAGAAAATCAGATTTCATAGGACTGCGACACGATTGAAAAACAAACCTGGAATACAGTTGATAAGAGCGACAAGATGTCAGGAGTGCTAGCCATGGAGGAGTACAGATGGGCCGAGTGGGCGAAGATTTACAAAACGAATGGAGTCTCAATAGTTATTGTGAAGGAGAAACAAAGAAAGCAGTTGGGAAGGACCGTTACAATATATGCAAGGCGTTGCGCGGATGGCGTGGCTTGGCTGCTTGGCCTCGGTCATTACGCAGTTGAATGCACGTGCGTGTATGGCAATAATGACAGCAGCCACCAGATAAGGTAAGTACCGGCTTGGTTCCGATTATCTTTCTCGTAATCATCGCGGGCCGCCGCACTGCCACTCCTCGAGCTTCTTGTTATACAGCATCATGGCTTGGCGCTGTTCTGGTCACACAAATGCAGACCTCATTGCAAACATGCACGCAGCACGAATCATCACATCTGAGAGAGTGAAGGAGGTCAGTTAGAGCTTACCAGCCAGATCCTTGTGCGCGCCAAAACTGAATCACAATCGTGCCAGGCAATGACGAAAGTTGACCGTGCCAACTATGTCTTGCACAAGTCGGAGGCATATGAGGACTCGCCTCAGTGCGCATTACCCCAGAGTCATCCCTGAGCCCCACTAAGTTGAGTTGCACAGGTCTATCGGGCACAGCGCGACCATATCTGCACCGCACATGGCAAATATTTTCTTCCTTGGAATTTCGAATACCCCTGACATACCTTTCCATAGCACGCCCACGCTATCGAGCACCTGCTCGATTTTCTTGGCCCGGGCAAGCGCGTTCTCGATGTCGGTAGTGGCTCCGGCTATCTCTGTGCCGTACTTCACCACCTCGTTCCGGGAGGTGTCGTCGTAGGCATCGATCACATTCCCGAACTAGTTGACTGGTCAAAGGGGAATCTACGTAAAGATGGACTGGGATCCGCTCTCGACAAGGGCGAGATCATCATGGTCGCTGGCGATGGCCGTCAAGGGTACAGCGACCTCGCCCCGTATGATGCAATTCACGTCGGCGCAGCTGCGCCTACACTCCCGCACCAGCTGGTAGATCAGCTAAAGAGTCCTGGGCGGATGTTCATACCAGTTGGGACATTTACTCAAGAGATACTGCAAGTCGACAAGGACAAGAACGGTAAGGTCACCAAAAAGGAGCTAATGGGAGTTATGGTGCGTCGTTTTCAATCCATCAAATTCGTCACTAACTTGTGGCTAGTATGTCCCCCTTACAGATGCAGAGGGGCAGAAGAGTGGCCACTGAAAAGCAAAAGTCAAAGATCGACCGTTTCAGATCAGACGGACACTTGCTCTCGAATGAATTGAATGTTCTGTATATTTCGTGAACGCTCTCAACTGGTCATTTGTATCACTATCCGTTCACCATTGATCATATTAATGTTCACCTTGCCAAGACCTTTTACTTTCAAATGCCAAGCTCCATCGCCAAGCCTTCATTGACGGCGTCAGCGGGCCCTGCAGAAGTGACGGGCAGGGTAGGAGGGATAGAATACGCTCAATTACGTGGAGGGTTTGCGGTACTTCTCTGCTGGTTATCTGTCAATGGGTTGCTGTCGTGACTCATCTGAACCTCTTGATTCTGGCAGTAGCCCTTCCTCAAAGGATCCGCAGCCTACATATCAAGCCTCCGAATACTGCATCAAAGAACCTCTGACATATACGGACGTCCTTCGATCTTGATGGTGGAATATTTCGGGAGCACTGACTCGTACGATAAATAAATCGCTAAAGAAGTACTGATATTCAAAATGGTGTGCAACGAACTGGTGGTGAGAGGTAATATCGCTAAGAACTCAAAGGTTACGAAGGTCATCGGGCGATAACTTGAAAGTCAGCTTTTGTGAATACAATTGATGATCGCACACGTTGATAGTAGGCCCTGAAGCTATGCGTGAAACACGTTTGAAACGGTCAAAAAGGTCCGGAGGATTGTGTTTATTTGCACCCTCGTCTCATTCACGAGTTCGTCCCGCGCTCATCATACACAATAACCCGAAGTTCATCATAGTCCAGTGTACATTACACTGGACTATGATGAACTTCCGATAGCTGGAATATCACTTGGGGAAGCAACGTTCCAAGACTCACTGGCCAATAGTGTGGTCCAAAGAGGCAAAACACACTTTTCCTTTTGGTAATGGGTATGTCGACTGATCTTCCTTGTTGAAGCCACGCCAGAGGACCTGAAACCGTAGTCTGGGGCGGGGAGACAACTGCTCATGCATGAAGTTGAACGAGCAGCATGTGTTTGCGTAGCGGTGTGGCGTGCGCGCAGGCGACAAACGGGTGGTGATGTACCCTTTTTATTTGGACGATTGACAGATAGATAGTATTACATCAGGCCGCATCTAGAATATTGTTCTTGAAGGTGAATGAAGCAGACACACACTGAACAGTTCAATGTCTAACGACCAACGGAACAAAACGTACAGGGAAAGGGGGACAAGCCCCGCCTGAAATGAGAACACTCAGGCTCTAGCCACGTTGCCTGCACGAACGGACGGAGCTGAACGTTTGAAAGTCCATCGTTATGTATAGTTTTACATAACGTTAACCCTAGTGAGACAATTTTGACAGAGAAGAGCAAAAACGGGCCAATCAAACTGCGCGGTTATGGTATGGACAGCATTTTGAACGCAAGCCCCTGTTGGATTGTGTAATTCACACCTAGACAAGGTCCCCCTGTGACGCCCCAGAGTCGAGTGAGTCAGATTGTTGAGCCGATCAATTAGGCACAACTTCCGCTCAAACGTAAATTTGGCACCTTATCCTGGTGTGGATCAAGGGGTATGTTTAGATTACACCTGAACATACAATCTGAGATAGTCTCCCGGACCAGATACAACGAGTCAAAGTTATTCCTTCTTTAGTATGTATCTGAAAGCACTTCTGCGTGACTCGGAGCTTGGGTAGTCTCCCATACTTATCACTGGCATGATTGCGAATGTCGCAATATAGCGACACAGCGCGTGCATCACGCTAAATCTCTAATGCAAACAGCAAGGGACGCAAACACCATACCATATAAAGTCTGTATTTAATCGGTGATCAGATCGATCAGAGGGTGTATAAGGATTAACAGGTGTGAAAAAGGTCCAACGAATGTATTCCTAAAAAGTTCGCCTATGAGCCCTAGTATATTGAGAAGTCTAAAATCTAAGTAGCACTAGCTTCTTCGTCGGAAACTTGCTGTGAAGCACGAGCAGTTCTATCAGCCAGCCAGACACCTGGGTGAATGAAATTGAGAGTGTAAATAGCGAGAGTGACCATGCCACCGTCGAGCCAATCTATCGGTAATAGAGAATTACGAGTCTATTTTAGTCAAGGCAGGGTAATGACGTACCGAAGTAGCGCTCAGTTGAGATGATTGGTCCAGACCACCCATTGGCGAGCTCGATAGTACGATACACGGATCTGAGGATGAAGTTAGATGCCAGAACTGCGGATAACGAGTTATGATGGACGCTGACCGAATGAAGATGCAGAGTGTGCAGAAGCCCATGCCGAAAAGCATAATTTGCAAGTTCTTACTCATAGAACGCTGGTTTTTCTCCAATGCGTCAACGTAGCGGACGGGTGCATTATATTTGAAACGCAAGAAAACCTCGACAGCAAAAGCAACGTAGACCGCTATAGCGACTAGAGGGTAAAGAAACGGAAAGTTAATGAGAGGAGAAGCTAAGACAGTTTATCACGCACCAAGTTGGGCAGCGATTCCTGCCAGCATAATGTTGCCACCCTGTCTCCATTAGTGAACATCACAGTGCTGGATGTTGTACCTACCATCGAAGCACTTTTCGTCTGACTAACTGAGCGAGCGGCGACTGCTCCTCCAAGGCCCTGTACGACCAAGCAAGCGACATCCTGGGGGGAGAGCTATATGAAAAACTAACATGACTTGAATGTGTGGTACTAACGAATGAGCAAAATATTATGGTATCTGCGCTACATTAGTAACTTTACGCCAGTACACAGGAATGATACTAACACATCCTTGGGGTCAGACGACTAAACTGGGGTCCGACTTGGCCGATTATTTTGCCAAGGATGATAAAGTTTGCTGCAACTAGTGGAGTAGGTGCTAGTATAGTGCCGACGAGCCTGTAGTGAAAGTGTTTGGGTATTCGAGCAATTTCTTCAGGGTGAAAACTCACTGCATTTCAAAAGCATTCAAAAGCTTGGGACTCTGGCTCGACCATAGCCTTGCACTCCATCCAAATATTTCCATGATACCTGCAAGACACGCTGTGGGAATCATCCACCAAAATCTGTACTTGATTGCCTGGCCCATGTGAAGGACTGAAGAGGTTAAGTTATCACTGTGCAACGCTAACGTTAACAGTAGAAATTCGTACTGGTCGAAATACTGTAGAGCACCAAGAACTAAAGAAAAATGAAGTAGATGTGATGAGCAAATGGCATGGAACTCACAAGGACACAGATCCACTCCGTAGGAACATAGTGGTACGGGCCAACGCTTGTCTGTGCTATTGACCAAAAGTTTGATCATGGACAGTAGAAAGGAGTATATATGTAGTACTTACCCATTGTGACAGACAAAATTGCCTCTGGTTGATGGGCGTAAACCTGAGTGGAAGCTTACAAAGTATGTTAAGACAGCATTTTCTACTAAGCGCAAGGTCAGAAGCCGGCGGATGATACAGCGCTCAAATTAGCATGACACTCGGTAATGCATTGGCTGCGCCGGAAGCTTCGGATAGCCGATAAGGCCTGGGGAGATGGGCAAGCACAAGCACTACGCCTCCGACAGGACTCGCCGGGAGCTGACATAAGCTCCTTGTTGAGGTGAAGGGATCGTGTCCTACTGTGCTCAAGCGCAGTCCTTGTGAATGAAAAAAATAAAACACCTCGTATCTTGCATGACGGTCCGACGGAGGGTTTTGGTGCAATCGCAACCTGCTGCTTGAAAGATGTAACTCACACAGGTAACATGGAATCTTTTTTGGTAGTAACTGCTGCCGTGGCTGTCAACCGGTATCTGTTTCTGGCGGTGTATTCTCGTAAGACATGGAAAACATAAGTAATACCACGAATTGACCACGAACCAGACGAGATTTAGGTTACCAAACATCTTTGAGCATTCGTTCAGCAATGTCGTAGATGAAAACAGGAATCGAGCCTAGCGCAAGCTGAGCGCTGCACACGCACTAGAACTTCCCCGACGCATCACTGATTCACACCCCTCACCCGATAGGACGAGGGATCGTCTGCATGTGGTTACATTTATACACACCCACAAGGACTCATGTAGCTCACTGGTGATTGTTAATCATCTTCACAGCGCTGCGAAACTTACAAATCGTATCTTTGACGTTGTACTTACCTTGTTAATTTATAGTTGACTGAGTTCGAGTTCTTGAACCTTTTGCAACGCCACTTCTTCATCGCGTATACCACCGAAATATCTCTTGATGTTCATGCAGGTGTGTTGTTCTGTGCTGCATCATCTTTGCCCTCAGATTCATATTCGTTTCCTACTCAGAACGCCGATGGTCATCACAAATTATCCAATAATAAACGTACTGTACTCACGAATAAGTCATGTCATTCGACGGTCAACAACCCAGAATTGAGATCTCTCCCCTCAGCTGCGCTTTGAGTCGTCCGGGTAGGTCTGTACCTGCCGAGAAAAGGAATAGCAGTAATTTTGCCTCCCGAAGTCTGGGAGGGTTGTGCGGCGTTAAAGAAGTTAAATCCAGCTCGACGTGTGAAGGTGACAAAAGGGGTAAGGTATCCGCCAATAAAAATTACGGCATCAGTCAGCACAGGAGAAAAGACACTTGAGCAAGGGATAAAGCCAAGGCGTACGTGAATGATAGAACCTGTGTCTCAACTGCGCATGCACAAAAAACGTGAACCGACACTAGTTTCTCCTCTCTGCGAGGTGCTCGACGGATTCACACCCGGAGCCAATGCGATGGGTACGGTGCGCCGCGGCATGATGATCATCCTGAACCCCATCAAACACGAGGTGACTTGACGTGAAACGCGATAGTATGGTATTTGTGGTATCGCTGTCCCCCATACACGGGCGAGAGGGCGTATAGATAACTGTCCCTGACTGCCGAGCCGCAGGGATCTCCATATCAGGGTTCGGTTCATGGAAGGCTTCCGATGATGATGCAATGGCACATGGAAACTTGAAGGTGCCTGCCTAGGTCCCGGACTTGTTTCATTAATATTACTCGGCGTCGACTCGCATACCACCCGAAACAGATGCAGACTCGGAGTTGCCTGGAAGCTCAGAAAGATGCATGCTCGGTGGTCCGGCTGCGAGCAGGGATTTGATGAGTACCTCCGGTCGCACTGTCCCACGCAGAACGTGAATATCTCGGAGGAAGAGGACTCTGAGAGAGGAGCAGGATGCGACTCGCCATTCACGGAGACCACTCGGTATGTCGGATGTGCGGTAGACTAGAGCCTTTGTTGAAGTAGTCAATGGTTGCACTCAAATGACGAAGAGTTTCATGAAAAGTTCGAGGCTAGAAATCGATGGTGCCTACTACACGTCACATGTACTAGTATCGTCTCATGATCTTCCGTTACCCATTCAAGAGGGGAGAGAAAATACATATTACGGGGTGCACATACATTTACCAGGTAATCAACTAAAGTAAACGAATATCTTGACAGTCTGAGACCGTCAGTTTAGTGGTACAATAGTACAAAAAATCATAATAGATACTGTACTCCCATACATAAATGATCGCCATTCTACTCTTCTGAACCCAGTATATCATTGGCCACTTCGTCTTCCTCCTCTTCGTCTTCTTCGCTATCTATGATGGAATCAAAGCTGTTATTCATCGTAGAAGCTGGCTGAACGTCATCTTTTGCTTTGCTTGCACTGAATACAATTAAATGAGTGTGCGCTGCGCTGCTGGGACTGCGAACTTACGGTCCGGGCCTTCGCCTGTTCTGAGGGACAGGAGGCGGGGTAACTGCTTCCTCTTCCTCTTCATCGTCATCGGCTACGATCTGTACCACCTGAGGCTTCTTGACAGAACTGAAAGAAACAATCAGATAGCATCGGACGAGCGGGACGTGGTGACGTACGCTGCGCGCTTTGGTAGGCTTCGGGTGGGTGCCGGGGTAACATGGTCGTCCGACAGGTCATCATCCGAGCCATCGGAACCAGAGATGCGTCTCCGCCTGAACAACGATTGGTCTCTTCGAAGCAGATAATGAAGGTCACTACTCACTTGGCCTGTTTCCCTCTGCCCTTGCCCTTTGGGTTTTTTGATGATGAAGCAGCAGAAGTGACGCTTTCGTCTGGTGCGTTGCTAGCAGTAGTGTCTGTGATAATACTATCTGAACGCCTACGCAGCTCAATTAGTTTCGATGTGATAGATTTTAGCTTAATAAAAATCACACCTTTTCCGAGCACGCGTGCGAGGTACGTTGATCTCTTCGCCATCGTCCAAGGGAACAATATCATCGAGAAACTCGAACAAATCTCTCAGGTACTCCAGTTGCCTGTAGTCTTCTTCATTGAAACCGTCTAGTTGCTCGGCATATTTCTTCGAGATCGCAACGTCAAACTTAGCCAGCGCATTCTTAGCTGATGTATCACGGATCGGTCGACGCTGTACGTAGATGATATTTCAGTCGCTATAAAACCTCAGAATCACTCACAGAATGGAGGTTGTGAAGCAATAATTTGAGTGTACGAATCTTGTCGTCATCAACCTGCTCCGGTAAGTACAACCGCCCGAGAACTTGACACAACACTTTCTTGTCCTCCTCTGTATTTCAAGGGTTTGTCATAAGTTCGACGCGGAAAGTTATTGACACACTTATCATGTCGTCATTGAACAACGCTCTTGCAATATCGCTTGCTAGATCAATATGAATCGTCTCGTCGGTCGGCTGGTTTTGCACCTCGCTGAATCACATCAGCCAACGCTCTCAAGGTAAACGGCATCTCCTCACATAGCCTTCTGCGGATCGGTCCAATCCACGAACATAGCAGCCATCTGAGCAGGGCTAACCATCTCCTGATCTTCCTCAACCTCCCGGGTTGCTTTAGCAAGTCGATCGAACAACGGAATGAATAGACGTTGGATTCGCCGCTGGTTGATAGCGGAAGAATAGCAGAACACGGGGAAGAAATAAGAGAGGCATTGGCGAACTTCTTGGTTGTCAATGGTCTCCGGGGAAAGATATGTAACGACTAAGGTTTTCAGTACCTGCAGGGGCGTGACATGTTGACATTTTACGACCATTGATTAACACCCACCTGGTCATCGGAGACAATTCCAGCAAGGACAAGCTTTGCAAAACCGATGCATAGTAGAGCTTGCACCTTTTCCGATTCCTCATTGTTCATGACATGCAACAGGAATTCCACGATGCGGTCGCCCTGAAGAAGTATAAGCATAGACCCATGGGTCAAATTGCTGTTACCTACTGCTCCACCCTCCTTAAAGTCATTTTCGTGCACCATGAGAATGTCAAAGACGATCTGCAGCACACGGATCTTCAAGACCTCGGGGGCAGTCTGGATTTGGCCCAAAAAGAGCTGGAAAGAATTGAGGGCCATGCGCTATGGTGCTGTTTAGTTTTCTCCACGATGTGATGGGTACATGAGCATACTCGGGCAATAAGACAACAGAGACCCAAACAAATAAGACCCTTTTCACGAAGTACTAGCTCCTTACGCTTGACGGCGGGAATGATTAACTCGCCAAGAATTCCTTCGAGGGTCGAATTTTCCTCGAATGTCTGAGCGACACTTAGTAATTCAAATTGAACGAGAGCTTAGGACGTACTCCGTTAACACGCTCCAGCATGCCTATACAGAGCGATAGACAACGCAGATCAATGGTGTCCATACGAGCTCGTTCTTCAGAAGACATAACCTCGGGTGGCTTTTGACCTTTGGGTGCCACACGAGATGGCATTGGGGTTTCGGTTTCGCCAAAATTGGTCTCTCCGTCGTCTACAGGTTCCTTCTGGTGGCGAAGTTAGTCATGAGAACTAGCAATACGTCAAAGAGATGCTCATCGTACTACAGCCTCTTCTTCATCACTAAGATCTCTCAGCTCGTGGACTACTTCCACCACTACCCGGATGAGATCCCTCTCGTTAGGCGAAAGCATCCGCAACACATCCAAACATCTGGAGACAAGTGATTCGGGTAGTGCTTCCTGCGAGATCATGTCTCTCACGAGCAGGAACATTTTCCGGCGCCCAATCTCGTCTGCGTAGTCCAGAATCACGGAAACATTGAGCATCTCGCCGATGACGAATTCCTTGTCAACGCGAGCGTCTTCTTCTTCTTCAGTTGGTTCACCACGAATGACTCTTTCCTGCGCGGAGACCTCCAAGTCTTCCTGATACGCATTGTAGGCAGCCTGGATACGGTATGCAAGAGAAGTAACAACCGGGAGAGAAGCATCGAGTTTTTCCGCATCTTTAATGGTAACGCAATGTTCGACAAACACTCGAGCAAGGAAAGCTCGCTCTGGAGTGAGGCTGGCCCAGTAATCGTCTGGGAATGTGTCAATTAGTTCTCGCGACTGAGAGTGTATGATCAAACTTACCGTTGAAATCTAAGTGGTCGAAAATATCACGGCGTGTCTCAAAAACACTCAACAGTGCATCTTCTGCAACCGTGCTCTCTGTGAGATCAAAGAGGCTCAGAAGAGCGAGAACGTCATCATTGACGCTCTTGCTTTCGCTGTTCTTAACTTCTCCGCGGGCAACACCCACCCAAGTGCCGAGTAATGAACCTGCAGCTTGACGGACAGCGGGTTCTCGATCACCTAAACCATTGCGAATGATAAGTTCTCTTTGGGCAATCGTGAGAACGCGAGGATGAACGAGCCCCATGCCCGAGCCATCAGAGTCGAAGCAGTGTTGATCTAGGATGGCAGAGTAAACGAGCTTGCGCATGATTGTATCAGTGTCGCGGGTCCGGGCAAAGACAGCATCTAGCGTGACAGGAGACAGTGGAATGTTGAGTAATGCAGCTCTGCGGACGTCTCTGTATACAAATAATGAGTACACTTCGGGGGATTCACAGATCGATGAACGAACGCTGCAGGATCACAACTAAGAATCTCGAGCAAGACTTCAAGAGCAGTAGGTTCTCCTTCTTCCACGTCCGATGGGTCTTCTGAGCCACATAGTTTCGAGAGGGCAATGACAGCCTGAACACGAACGAATGTTTCTTTGTCGTGCACGCGCTCGAAGAGAGCCGCGCGGAGCTCTGTATACAGCTTTTCACTGTGCGAAGTCAGCCTGGAGTATCGTAAAAACAGAATTTCCTACCTAATTTCACCCAAATGCGCAACCATCTCAGCCAAAAAGTGAACACAGCGATACCGTGCAACCTTGTCCTTGGCTTGAAAGCCCGTTAGGAGGAAGGTGAGCACTTTGTCGACAAACCGGGAGGCTGTGGTGTCTTCATCTTCTTCATTATCTTCCTCCTTCTTTGTCTCAGTGGCTATTAGAAGATGAGATTTGGTATCAGTGAAATGGGGATGTATGGCACCTTTCTCATTGATGTACTTGGTATACGCTCCAACGAACTTGACTATCCGGTCGCCCTGCGACGTTCCTTTCTTAACGGCGGCAGCCCTGCATAGCATATCTTTGAACTTGTCCTCAAACGCACGCTCACCGGTGAGCTTGATGTTCCTGCCATTATGGACAGGTTCGGTGAACCTGGCAGCATCTAGATGGAGTTTGTGGAGTGCAACGATGTTCTTCTGGTGATTTGCAGTCGAGTTCTGAGCTTGGTCAAAAATCTTTGGGACATTGGCGGAAAGGGTGTCCTCGACAGAAGATATGCGCCCTGGCATCGTCACGGTGTACAGAAATCAGTTAAGTTCCAAACCTAGGGAGCGAACGCGTTATGTATCACGTGCGTCGCGTTGCTTATGTGAGAAATTTTTGAGCTTGCAAGCTTGAACTCTCGACGCTCGTTCGACTCGATCCGCATTCTGGAAGCCTTCAAGTTTGGTTCAACTTGAACATGGACGCTAATGTGCTTAACTAAACAGGTGACCGACTCACTCGCGCGAGCAAGTTGACCCATCAGTGGTGACAAGATCTCGCCTGCGAAATCGTGTGAGCAGCTCGCGATTCGTTTCCCTGAGATTTTATGTTAATCTCACCCCTGCCTACAGTGTACACACCTTGCCCTTTCAGACGCCTGCACCTGGCATGGAGGAGGAAGTTGTTGTGGCTGCTTCACTGAGGCTCACGTGTTGCAGAATCACAATCGTGAAGTTTGCCCACTCTTTCTAGGGACAAGGGCGCCCCTGCAAATAGTAAGTAGTAAGTAGACAGGTTAACTCGTTATGATATCACGACATTCGTGATGGCACCCCGTTACACGTTTTCCCTCTTCAGCCTCTCATGCGGGACCCTCATCGTGACATTCATCATCTACAGGTTCGTATCTTATGCATCGGACCCTCCGACCCATTCGGACGCACTATGTTCTTTTTCCGCGGCATACGCGTCTCATCTCTCATCCGGAAGCATTCTCGCACCTTCACGTTCGGGAATCTATCGTCACTCGGCTACTCAAAATTGAAGTTTGCTTTCCGGATATGCATATTGCTCGCAACCAGGAGTTGGATGTTTTTGCATTCTCTGTTGTTCGGGCACGTCCTTGTCGCTCAATTAGGTTCGAGGTTTGCTTTTCAGACATAATATGTTTGTCACTTACTTGTTTTCAGGCACATGCAAGCGACTTCAATCTCCACATATTTGGCAGCTCCGTCGCTCTAGTATCCCATAGGCAGACTCAATGAAGGAAGACAATTATGCCTTCTAGTATCATCTATGGTATTGATAAACATGCACAATCCCACCTTGCCTAATTGTCCTGTTCACCCTTTAACATGCCTTCCCCGCTCCTCCTTGCACCCGTGCAGGGAAGAGCGAGGTACGCTCAGGTCGGTTCTCGAAGTACTAGTAATAGTATTCCCTGACACTTGACTGCAGTCGACAAACGGTGTAACGCTTACGTCAGTTACCAAGTATGGTATGTGCAGTATTAGAAACGTTTCTCTACAACGTTGCAAGTTCTGGGCATTCTATCATATTCTCCGCTGTGATATGAATATCTCGTGTGCATCCCTGGTCCTATGGATCCTTCTCTTTGGATCTAAGGACCGTGGCGCCTTTGCCGCAAGGACAGAGCGCTATGCCTCTTTGGTAAACTACCAAAGAAATATAAACACCTATACCAGAGCGAGTAAGCTCGCCTGCAGGTAAAGGCGTGTCGTCCATCTTCGCCCTTGTCTGCCATCTCAGGCTGTTCTCCTCTCTTAGGCTTCACAATGACCCCAGGCAAACGCGTTGCAGAACCCCCCCAGAACTCGTATCAGCCTCGGGATACCTCTCAGCTCAGTCGACAAGCTACTACTGGTAAGATGCGCAAAGGGAAGCAGTCCAAGAAAGCAATGGCAGACAGAGAAGAACATCAACGCGAGGAAATCCGCTTTAACCTTGCATACTCTTTTAGAGATACCCGCAGCGGCGCCAGCGCGCGTCGCAGACAAGCAGGAGGGAGGGAAGATGGTGGTAAGATTAAATTTCTCGAGGTGGCAGAGCCGAATGTCCTAACTCATCGGCTAGATGCTTCGGATTATCCACCGCCTCCAGCTTACGAGGTAGCGACAAGTCCTGCCCTGTCGAGTCTCGCATCATCTGCGCTTGCTTCATCTACATTTGTTGCTAGGGTTCATATGCACTCGGAACATCCGTCTTTCGAAAATCGCACCTCCTCTTCGGGCTCTACACAGCCTGCAGCTACGCACGGTAACGTCATTCCGCACGCAGATGCAGTGACATCTGCACTTCAAGCGACTCCTGGAACTACACCTACATTATCACCTTTAACAATACCCGTCCCAATGCCGAGTCCCAGGCCTACTGGGTCTTGTACCTTCCCGATGCCTGTCCAGCAGAGGGCGCTACTTGATGACGATGAGTCAAGTAGCGTAGAGTTCGTGGATATAGATCCACCTCAAAGATGGGAAATGGATCGACAACGTGGGGTTCCTCTACAGGAAAGGGCAACGAGGCACCATCAGCTGATTGTGGAACCACATGTTTCAGCCGGGTCACAGCGGAGTCGCCTCTTTAGCCAAGCTCCGAAACGAAGCCCTACTTCGCAAGCTCGTTTCGCGAATTCTCGATTGTCACTCAGGATACCGGAGGATCAAGATCCGTATTCCGATGACCGTACGCAGGCAGAATCAATCATATCCTCTCCGATTACGCCCAAACATAAGCTACCTATACAGAGCTTCCCCCTATCGCCATCGAGGATATTCCACAGATCTCAGTCCCCACAACCCTCGTCATCTGTCATCTCCCTGTTGCGTAATCCTAGTCCATTCTTCAAGAGCACACCTTCACTTCTCAATCTCTCTTCACCTTCCACTATTCACAGTGGTCATGGGGATCACCCCTTGTCTCGAAAGCTCTTCCAACGGAAGCAGAAAGGGCGTGAACAATTAGAGGACTGGGAAGTCTTGGATCGCACCGAATCCTCTCATTCGTCTCTGGAAGAATCTCCTGTTCGCACTAGAACTCCAAGCCTTGCTCCTGCGTCAAGTTCAGCGTTCGTAGAGACGTGGCCGTATCCAAATGTCTTCACAGAAGAGACGCAGGTCTCAACCGCGAATCGTCACCCATACCGCCCCAGCGCGCAAACCACACCACCAGCTGAAGAGCGTCCTCAACGTCCCGCTTCTCCTCCATTTGTTAACCGACATGTTCGAAGGCGCACGAGTTCTAGCATGCGTAGCGATCACACATGCCCATCGAGTGCTCCAGTGTCCCCAATTTCTTCATATTCCGCTTCCCTCTTTAGCTCTTCGAGCTTGTCATTGGCTACTGTTGGAAGGACACTTCCATCATTTTCTCAACAAGACCTTGCAATTTGTGAGGAACCGGAGAGATCTCGTTCCCCTACCCGCGGGATTGCATTGAGGGACTCCCCAAGCCTGTCGACCCTATCCCTATCACAACCTTCAGTAGGAAAGGCACTTACTTCCTTCTCGCAGATGGATCTTGCAAACCATCAGGCTCAGCATGAGCATGTTCGTTCACATTCGACGCCTCGTGCCGTCACCCCGCTCGAGCTTCCGAAGACTCCTCGCACTCAGGCTAGAGTCTCTCCGGTATCGGCTTCAGAGGTGACTTACGTTGACTACAACGTGACACCCCCTACACCCACCTCCCCGGCGCCCAATAATAACTGTTTACCCACCAGGTCTGCAACGGAGCGAGTCTCACGTCGTCGGACAACAGCCCGCCGTGAGGAGATACTCGTCCATCGTGGCCGGTCCTTGTCGCGCGACTTGGAGATGCGGAGTGCACCTGCATATAGTATGATCTTCCCCTCGGGACCGCCTACTCCGCCTCCAGAGTCACATACTCCGCCCTTCAAGTCACATACTCCGCCCCCAGAGTCACATACCCCACCGCTAGAGGAGGACGAGGAGGACGAGGAGTCGCATACCCCTCCGTACAGTCCTACTCCTACAACTCCCCGTCGTCACTATGCAGGCCGCCCACTCCCCCAGACTCCTTTAGCGTCACCCTCTCTTACGTGGCTTGTAGGCCGAACGCCGGGTCCACCCACTTCCGCACCTTCCACTGTCTTGTATCACCCCAGGGCGATTCCCCAGAGCCCGCATGTTCCCGAAGGCTTGTTGATTGATTTGGACGATGACAGTTTGGATGAAGGCAGTACCTCCATCGGTAGTCATACTCCTCCTATCCACTCACGTACACCCCCGTTGCCAAATCGCACTCCTCCTCTTCCGGACAACACACCTATGATACCTGATCGTACTCCTCCAGCACGAACACCTACACCTCTCCCGATCGACTACCTCGAGGACGATATTGATAGCGACAGCCTGACCGTGGGCAGCTCCAGTCCTCGTGGGCCACTGACCCCAACGTCAACCATCTCAGCATCTTCGTCCTGCTTCAGCTTCTCACCATCCATGCGCACAATCACACCGCCTCCACCTGAATTCATCACTGACGTTGTCGGCAGCTTAGAAGATGATCAGGCCCAAGATGACGACGGTTCGGATTATCATGATGACGTGAGTATTCGGGATGCACAGTTCACGGGCCCCTACTTGAAATCACCCACATGCGCAGGCGCTTCTCCTCATCTCCGATTTCATAGGGCCTGCCATATTACGTGGCAATCCTGACAGTTTAGAAAACTGCCTTGTTGGACGTGTAGAGCTAGAGAGACGGAGGGTGACGAGTGATGGACGTGTAAAAATGAAGTTGTCATTGCTGGGTGTTACCGTGCAGAAGTGTGCTATCTGCATGTCACAGTTTAAAAGGGGAGACTATGGCGTTTTGGGGGAAAAGTGTCGCCATGCGTAAGTGATACATTGTTCCTGCATTGGGCTGCCGCTTATTCTGTTTCGAAAGGTTCCACAAGAGGTGTTTGTCTCCGTGGCTGGCAACGAACCACACTTGCCCGCTGTGCTGGGATCATTTGGACGTTCACCATTAATGAATCATAACTTTTTTCCATTTCGAAAGAACGATTGCATCGAACTTTTCTTTTCAGAGTTTTGCTGGGTCAAATTCATCTGACCTTCCTTTGAATTCATACCTCATTCCTCACGTTGTACTTGGACATTACCCATGTAGTCAACACCCAATCATGTTTTATGATACCTAATGTGGTCAGTCTACTTTGGTCCCAATCCCACGAGCTGCAGACCTCTCGCCACTTGTTCGTTAACCTTGATCGATCACAGCAATTAATTACTGGGCTTCTTGTAAACCCGACGCCGAAGACCCTAAATTACCGCGGAACCACTGTTAATACTAAGTATATGTACGTAGACGGTAGTGCGGTAAAGTCTTTAATCTCTGAATCTCGCAACGTTTTGGGGTGCACTGCACGAACTATGCATTCCTGGCCCATCCTCGCACACTCGGAACCACTTCTCGCAGAGACACCTGAAGCTACGGTGTATCACAGCGAATGAATAGGTCATATGGCCGCATTAGCTAAGGATGTTGTAAATAAACGCAAGTTGCCTGTGAATACAGCAAGGGCTACGCACCATCTGGACGGCGTCCTTGCACCATTTCCTTCACTTATCATTTCGCTTGTTAAAAATCGGGCAGGGAAAATGTGACGCATGTAAATTTGCCCTGAGCCTGTTGAGCTCGGAATTTGCGCCGAGCTTCCGCCAGGTCATCATGTTTCGCAGCTGGAGTGCCGGAAGCAAGACGCGCACGTCGTGATGCAGCTGTCGCGTCCGGGCGCTTGTGAACACCATCATTGGTAGGACGATGGGATCCGCGACCTGCGCTCCCGAATCCAGTAGCCCGACGCAGGAACAGTGGTCTCTGGGCTGGCATAGGCTGTGATGAGTGAGGTAGGCGTTGAGCAGACCCTCTTGTCACCTCGGCGGAGCCTCTGAATCTAGTTTGTTTCGATCCCTCTCTCTGGGAACGTTCTTCAGAGGTATCAGCGTCTCCTCGTAACCGACGCAGCGAAGATGCGGGGATGGTAGAGCTATCCTGGTTGAGACGAGATGGGCCGGTCCCCGTCCCTTGCAATTTGGATAGATCGCGATTGAGATTAGATGGATTGAAAGGAGACCGCGACTGAGCATTGTTGCCTGACTCAACCCGTGACGTCTGGAAATTGGCACTGGACTGCACGCCAGCCTCCGAGTGAGTACCGCCAAAAGGATCGTCACCCAATCTCTCATGCCCCTTTGTATCGCCTTTTCGCCGCCGCGTCACCGATCCATAAGGTGACAGTCTAGATGAATGATGAAGCCGCGTCCGCTGTCCACGAAGCGAATCACTGCCATCTTCCTGGTTCTCTTCAGCATTCATCTTCCTTCGCCTTGCGCGCATGCCGGAGATGCCTTCACGGCAATTCGAGTTCCTGCGTTTCCGTTGGCTGAGGACTTGTACGCTGGCGACCACCGATGGCGGGAGGGGAATATTGAGGATGGCGTGTGCAAGTATGTCAGCGTTCACATCGTTCTCGTTGATACCATCGTCCGGCTCAGTTTTGGTGTCATCGTCTGGCTCAGTTTTAGTATCGTCATCTCGCGGGGCTGACGGGGCGATATACTGAGGCATGTGCCGGATTGGAGCGGTGACGTTGTTGTCATAACCGGCTGGTTGCACAACGGTCTCCTGGTGGATCACTTGATGCGGGATAGGAAGGGGCTCAGATGCAGCAGGTTTGTGAACTTCGACCTTGGGGACTGCAGGACTTGAACTTTCTTCACATAATATTCATTAGTCCACAGTCTTGTGTAAGCATGTAGGCTTGACTTACGGGTGGGATCTTCATTCTTCAAAGTCGCATGAATATTAGTAGCCGGCTGTTGGATTTCCCGTTCCAAGGTGCTGGTCTCGTAAGTGTGTTGTTCCGGTGGCGGTAGCTCCGGAGGACAAGTGCGGGGGTATTGTTCCGCAGGTTGTTCTGGAACTGGCATTGAAAGTGCAGACGTATGTGATTCAAGGATGTCGGGAGAACCAGAGACAGATACAGACTGAATAGCAGAAGGCTCTCCACCGGCAGAACCATAATGGGTTGTGGAATCGAATGTAGACTGAGTCGGTCCTGCGATTGCATAGGATCCGTCCGAGCTAGGTCCAAGTGCAGGTACGCCTGTTGAAATGCCGCCAAATGCGGAAATCATAGGAGGCACATAAGTATTGGCATACTGTGGCCCCATGGCGGCGGGGACCTCAGCAAGAGCAAAGTTAATGAAGGACCTAGATGCATCCAGCCCCGCTAAAGGCTGTGCGAGATATTGCCCCTGTACCGGCATTGTGGGCTGCTCGCCTACGAAATGCATATCAACGGATCTTAGTGCTCGTTCCTGTTCTACGGCGGCTTCGGCCATTTCGACATCCATGCGGTCGGAATATTTAAACCATCCTGGTTGATTCTCGTTGGCACACATGGCATAGTTAGCGTCGAAAGATGTGTCCATTGCGTTAGGTGACATGGCAAGTGACTCGGAGGAAAAAGGTCCAAAGAATGAACCCGTAAATGCGGCGA
Organism: Rhizopogon vinicolor AM-OR11-026; assembly: GCA_001658105.1. NCBI lineage: Eukaryota > Fungi > Basidiomycota > Agaricomycetes > Boletales > Rhizopogonaceae > Rhizopogon > Rhizopogon vinicolor. The sequence continues at coordinate 29,224 of KV448303.1, read as the reverse complement.
GGTCAGCGGGGAACCCATTGTACGTAGTGGAACTGAGAAAGGGCACCGAGGAAATGAAAGCTGACTGCGCAGCCAAAGGGACTTGTTCAGGGAGGTTCTGAAATGCGACAGGATGCGAATTGAGGGCGGCCCCATGAGCGGAAAATCTAGACGTGATGTTGTTCGCAAGAAAGTTGGTTCCATCAATAGCTGAGAAAGAAACGTGTTGCGATGTTGGGAAGGGAAGCTGGGGAATCAGATTGAGCGACAATGGTATGTGTCTTTCTTCAGACTTGAACGGATGAGCGGAAAATCTAGACGTGATGTTGTTCGCAAGAAAGTTGGTTCCATCAATAGCTGAGAAAGAAACGTGTTGCGATGTTGGGAAGGGAAGCTGGGGAATCAGATTGAGCGACAATGGTATGTGTCTTTCTTCAGACTTGAACGGGATACATTCGAATGCGACAATTTCTGTTGATGGTCCAGGATGCTCCATTTGCAAGGAAGATAACCTGGTGAAATCGACCGCAGGAGGATGTGGAAATGAGGTTAAGTTCGGTAGCACTCCGAGAGCTTCACTGGAAGCAGAGCCAATCGGGGTCTGGGGGATACATGATACCTTCCGAATACGGATGCCTTCCCCTACGTCATCTGGACATTGCTCATCATTGTATGGATATGTTGTTCCCGAAGCTGAGGGCACCTTTGCATCGCCAGAAGGAGCAGATGAAGGGGAGATACGACTGCGAGGATCATCGTCATGATCTTCATCCGGTACATGCGTTTTGTTTTCTGTGAAGCGACTAGATGGTGACACTGCAATCGGCGAATCTCTGTCGGTGACGTTGAAGCGAGCAATGATGGTCGACAAAGGGTTGTGATCGACAGAATGCCCTGGAGCATGCGTCTTATTCGGCGTCGTAGATGCAGTACAGAATGACGCAGAAGCATTGGTAGGTTTGTAAGCCTGAGAAAAGTGGTGCTGCATCTTCCGAGACTGCATTGTTTCCTGATTTCGAGGAAGAGCTTTGAATGTTCGCTTGAGGAGGGTGTAGCCTTTCAAGATCATCATATAAGCAGCAAAGGATTCGCTAGGTAATGATTTGCCATCTGAGGTGGTGTCGATAAAGGGGCAATCGTTCAAGTCACAGCCAGGAGTTCGGGAATTGGTAGATGCACAGTCCGAGTCTGTGGACTCATCGTCGCTGTCCGATTCGTTAATGTAAATCCCGGGAGGGGCAGTCGCAATCTCCTGCATCAGATCTCGTTCTTCTTTCCTGAAAGCAGATTCTTAGAAGCAAGTCACAGCCATGGAAAATGTCTCACCTAGTCAAACTCATCATCTTCTTCAATTTGAGTCTTCCCTTGCCTACGAAAGGCAGGTTTTTAGGGTTCAGTAAGTACAACATAGTGTTATAAGTAGAGAATTCTGTGTGCGCTGTCAGAGCCGTCCTCATGAGTGCTAGAAAGAGCTCACAGTTTTGGCAACTTGCGAAATACTGGCTTGCCGTCGTGTAACTTCCACAATGGACTCGAACGGAGTAGAGAAGGGCTGAGTGGAACTTTGGACTTGCTGTTGGAGAACACGTTTAGTGGAATGTGGACGGTGCCAACACAGAATCTTTTATATAGGACCATAGCGTTTGCTTTGACAATAGACTTGATGATGCTATGACCATCGCTTTGACCTGCCAGAGCAAGCAGCAGGGTTCATTGCTGGATAGAGAAACCCCAACGTAGGGTTAGGGTTTTGATATTGGTCACGTGTATGTTGACTTTTCACGTGACTGATTACACAAAACAAACGCGCGAAACACGCGGTAGCCACGCCGGTCAGCCACAGAACACTGTCCACAAGTTTCAAGTTGTCCTTGTTTTGGTGCTGTTCATCTTCTGAACTCTTCAAGAGCCCATCCAAGACTTTTTCAAGGTGTTAGGCCATTGAAATGTCTGTCTATACTCATGTCCGCATGCCCGCTGTATCCGCTCAGCAGCCCCTCCAACGTCGTCAGCCGTTCTCAAATACAAATGCCCCCAATCAACCTCACCTGGCAACTTCTCCTGTAAAGCCGCAGGAAAACCCCAAGGCAACTCCACCCGACCCACCTCTGCCCAGGCAGAATAGCAAGACTACCCCTCCATCGCCCCCCAGAGTGATCGTCGACAAACACCGACAAGCGCAATACTACCGTGTGGGCTTTCTCGGAGAAGTTGGTTTTGTTTTCATAACCGATTGGTCTGCGCTAACGCTTCATGTTTCCTGCAGGGAGGATTCGCACGCGTCTACGAGGTCACAGATGGGCGTCACAGTACCGCACAGCACCTTGCTTGCAAGGTAGTTACCAAATCATCTCTGAAGACGAAGAAGGCCAAGACTAAGGCAAGTCTGACATAAAATGCACATTTACTTGCATCTTGACACTTTATCTGTTCAGCTCTATGCAGAAATTAAGATCCATCGTTCCCTCGCTCATCCCAACATTGTGCGCTTCCAGGAATGTTTCGAGGATGACGATAACGTCTACATGACCCTTGAGCTTTGCACTAGCGGGTCATTGATGGACATGCTTCGCCGTCGTCGTCGATTCTCCGAATGCGAGGCCCGATTCTTTCTGGTGCAGCTCATCGGCGCATGCCACTACATGCACACCCACCAGGTCATCCACCGTGACCTTAAGCTCGGAAATTTGTTCCTGGATTCGAACATGAATATTAAAGTCGGCGACTTTGGCCTTGCTGCCCTGATCGAGAACCCCGGTGAACGGAAGAAAACTATTTGTGGCACTCCGAACTATATCGCGCCTGAAGTATTGTTTGACACTGCGAATGGCCACAGCTTCGAGGTCGACACTTGGTCGATCGGAGTTATCTTGTACACACTTGTTATTGGACGACCTCCCTTTCAAACGAAGGACGTCAAGGAGATATACACGTGAGTCATATCGCTCCTGCCGCCTAATGTTTGATCTATAACGTTTGTTGTAGGCGGATCCGAGACAACATCTACGAATTCCCTTCCGATCGTCGCATTGCACCTGAGACCAAGGACTGCATCACCTCTATCCTAACGCCCGACCCGTCGAAACGTCCAACGCTCCTTGAAATCCTTGCATCTCCCTTCATCGACCTTGGTATTATCCCGCCGTACATCCCCGCTTCCGCACACGACGCGCCACCCGACTTCCGCTATCTCACGCGTCCAATGTCCGTGGTTAACCTCGCGAGGCTCAAGAAAGCTGCGTGGTTAGATGACGACTACATGTCAGACATAGCGGTTCCGTCTACTACAGAAGACAAGGCGAAGAATCCGATCACGTCAACCATTGCGCAACAAGAGAAGGAGTTCCAGAAGGCTGTTCAGCCCGGCAGTCCCATCTCTGCACTGCTTAGTTCTGCCAGGCAGCCATTGGTTATGTCTACCAACACGGTCAAAGAGTCGCCTCTGTTCCGGAAACTGCAAGCAGCAAAGGATACAAAACCATCGCCTCTACGGAACGTGCGCACAGCACGTGGGTTGCAAGACATAGAAGAAGAGGAGGATGCGCCTCGTGGAACTAGGGAGAAAAATCACGATCAGCAGAGACAGAAGGAGCTCGAGTCCCAGAAGGCGAGAATCGTCGCCCAGATGGCTCCAGTGACTGGACCTGCTGCACACCGCCCTGATGAAGACCAGGAAAATGTGCCTCCTACACCCAAAGATCCCAAGGGCAAAGAGCCTATGCGTGGGGAGCGGAAGGAACCTCCGGTGCAGGACGTGCATATGGAATCTCCACAACCAAAGCTTACCGGATTTGATGCAGCCTTGCAGACGCTGACGCTGGCATTTGATGCAAAGGCTGCTGGTAGACTGTTCCGTGATCCCCGTGATGATGCTACCATTCCCGATGAGCGCGTTTTCATCGTGTCTTGGGTCGATTACTGCAACAAGTACGGCATGGGTTATGCTCTGACGGATGGGTCCGTTGGTGTGCACTTTAATGACAGTACGACCCTCATCCTGTCAGCGGACAAGCAGTAAGTTGGTCCCTGCCTCTGATATTTGCATGGCTTGAAGTATGTCGTAGTCACTTCGACTACATCGCGTCTCGGCGCCAGGGGACCGTCTATGTCCGGAAGAACTTTTCTGTGACTGAGTTCCCTGAAGACCTGAAGAACAAGGTCTACCTTCTCAAGCATTTTGAGCGCTATATCATGGACCGCCTATACGGTGACTACGACTACACTTTCGAGGACCACGACCGTACCAAGGGAATGGACTTTGTGCAGAAGTACCTGCGTATGAAGCACGTTATCGTGTTCAAGATGAGCCATGACGTTCTTCAGGTCAGTCATTTTCCCTCTCATTACGTGCTTGCCAATTGACGCGCTCGTGTTGCACAGTTCAACTTCTATGATCACTCAAAAGTCATCCTCTCCTCTCATGGTTTACTAGTGACGCATATCGACAAGAACTACAAGATCACGCGGTTCACGCTGAGCGAGATTATGGCGCAAGCGTTACAAACTCCCGTTGCGGATCCCGACCAAGCCAAGTTCAACCAGCGACTCGTAGACAAGCTCAAGTACTGCAAGGAAGTACTCATGTCCATCCGTAACGCGAGCGCAAACCAAGCTGCGCTTGATGAAGAAGCGGGGATGGGTGGAGGGCTGGTAAGCACTAAGACGTCCAAAGCATCACTGCGGTGATCACATGTTGGTGAAGGACTTGTGTGATGTTGCACAGACTACTGTCGGTGGCGCTAGGCCTCCGTACATAGTTGTTCTTTTCGTTTGTTATTCGCATTCTGTTGTCTGCTCACTATAACATATTAAGCAAGTTTTCACGCTCGTAGGCCATCAGGACCATGTTATGAGTTCCCTTTTAGTTGTCGTGAAGGACTATATCAATATCTCTCTACTTGGTTAGCTCTCGCAACATGACATGTACATGCATCGCTCGCGGAATATTTATCATGAAACATTTTGCATATGCAGCCAAGAGGCGAGCGTTAGGCGAATCCCGAACGCTCACGCCTACATAGTCAATTGGTCCCCGGGGTCCAAATTTCAGCCACTTTCGAGATTGTTACTTACAGGTTTGCACAACAGCAAACTTAAAACGCATTAAAATCATTCCATTCCTCGACGAAAATTTACGTCGCGTCTGACATGTACAACAGCGGTTTCCGAGTCCTTGGATTCATGAATCGACTGCTTGACCACCAGTGACGAATATCACAGTAAGGAAGTTTGCGCCGTGACACAGTCACGGTACACTAAATTTTGAAAACTCTACATGTCAGTCTTTTCATCGATCGCCCGCCTCTTGTATGCAGCCAAACATTGAGTAGGTTCTCCCGTAAATTTGGAGGATTTGAGACTCCAACTTCAAGTTGAGAAGGAAATGCCGCAGCCCAAAGCCGACTCGGAGTTACTGTCTCTTCCTGAATTGAACTCCACACTTGTATTCTGATTTTCCTTCCCTATCGAGATATTCTTTGCTGTACATCGGTGACCTATCATTCACCAATCAATGTTCATGCTATCACCCGGATGGACTTTCATACTGAAGATCATCTAGTAGGTATGTAAGGCCCTTCGCCATGCGTATATGTTCTCCTCCGAGCTTCAGTACATCGTCGAGCTCGGTGGCCAACGACTACTCCTAGACCAATGATAACACTTCTATTCCCTAGCGCCTACAACTGCTGAAGGACAAACTTGCACATATGTGGTTCAAGCTCGACTTACAATCTTCGAACAAGTGTCCATACCATGACGAGAACAGTTCTGGGGCATGAAAGCACCCCTCGCCAATGGGCGTCTCTTCCTCTGGAATCAAGTTGATGACTCGGCTATGATCTTTCCTATATATACTACCGAAACCCTCAACAAACGATCGAGCGTTATTGGCCTCAAGGATCGTTCTGCTCAGTTCCCGCCGCCATCCCCGGAAGCTACTAGTAGTCAGTAGATTTGGATCCTATGAGACGCGCTAAATAACCTCTGCTGACAATTTATAAAGTCGGGTATTTCAGGAACTATTACCATGCAGAGAATGATCATACTCTTTGTGCCGGTTGTTGACAAGGAGACTCAAGGCGACTTCACATCAACAGTGGTTACATCAGACTGGAACCATCCAATCCGCGGCGACTTGATACAAATATGCACTGCGAATATTACTTATACTTCTTTATCAGTGCGCCTGATCTACCATGGCTTCTTGGGCGAGCCATATATATCTCTTCTACCATGTGCCAGTGCACGCTCTTCTTCATCCACCGAGGAAAACTTTTGACATTATTGACCCGTGTTGGAGAATGTTGCGCACACTCGTGGTCTTCATCAGCAAAACCGCTGAAATTAACGCTTAATTCACGTAGCATAAGCGCGTTACGAACATTTACGGCTCCAGCGATGGTGATACGCGATTGGTGGAGAACTCAGATGGAAGTCAACACCGTAAGCTTTTACGAAAATCGGTGTAATCAAGGGATCGTAGAACGATGGTTCAACGATGGTTTCAACATTCAGATGTTCTGCGGCGTCGTGATTTCTATCGTAGACGGCTCTGTCACAACTTGTCCGAGACCCTGTCGACGCCCAACGGCTAATGGGCTGAAGTCCATCATACGTAGGATATGTTCCGAGTTGAAGGCATTGTCTTCTGACATACCGTCTACAGGGATTGACTGCACAACACGATTCCCGCTAACACCAACTTCGCATGGCAAGTAGTGCTCGAAAACACGAGAATTTAAAGGGCCCCAATACTTCCAGGGTATTGCCCCTTCCACTCCTTCGAATGTACCAAGGTCGAAGAAGACCCGAGTAGAAATGATGAAGACGAGCCGCAGATAGTCCGTGGCGAGGGACAGTACTAGTCGATTCTCAGGGTCTGAGGTCCACATCGTTTGTTCGGCTAGCATGTATGGTTGTGAGCCTTGAAGGAGTGTAAATTGACAACTTCGTTGCCTTATGTCGAGGTCGTGTCAAACAGGGAGTTCGATTACCACGAGTTAGTTGAGATATGGGTCGATAAGGACAGAATTTATTTGGCTAAGGAGGTGAAAGATCTGGACATAGTAAGTTTCTGTCGTTTTTCTAACAAGTCCTACACTGATTTTTATCCAGTTACACTACCTTGAGGTCATTGAGTTTAATGGAGAGTCTGTGCGTAGCCTAATCGTCGAGCTGTCTACTTAGTGTACTGATCCTTGCTCAGGTGGAATGACCGAGGACTAATGATGGGTGTTGTAACCAGCATCTTCTGGAGGTTCATCCGTAATGCGAGTGTGATTGAAGTCGCGGCTGATGGTGATGTAGGGATCGGTGGTTTTAAGGACCTCTGTGGTGAATGACTGACTCGTACATGCTGCGTAGACTGCTGCCGGTGGTTATGTCTGCTCTCGTAGACATCAATACTATGTTATCAGCGCCCTTTTCTGTGAGAGGCATGCTTCAGAGGCATGCGAGCAACGTATTTCTCAGCTCTCGACATCAAGAAGCATTTTACTTCTTGAAATTATAGTGCTACCGCGAGAGTCTCTTCTATGTAGTCAGACCGCGTAAAACTTGAGATCCAGCTGGAAAACATCTCCTGAGGTGATATAGGTGATGATCCAGGTGTCCCAATCGAGTGTAAATCCCAGAAATTCAGGGTCGGAGGTCGACTATTGATGCACTCAAAAATGAAGTACACCGTCAGAAAAGCAGAAAGGAAATGTTGATGTCGAATTGTCAAAAACAACAAACAGAACAAGCAGGAGACGGTGATGATGGAAGTTTATCACTGTCTGAACACAGCAAGACTGTACAGCTGTAACTCGGATCTAATTATGATCGGGGCCAGGCATAAGAGTGAGAATAACGCATAGGTTTTTGTGGGGTCCTGTGCGTTATGAACAAGTCTACTGTAATACGCTCTGTGCAGGGGCTGTCAATAATTTTTGTCCTTCGAGCGCTCCATAGCTGGAAGTCATAATGATTCATCAAGTTACTACGGGGTGCAAAGATCCACTTACGATTATAGTGCAGGAGCTTTTCAATGAGATCGACATGCGTGAGTACCATCCTCCGACAACAGTAGCGCTTCAGCTGTAATTCATCAAGCGCATCTCTGGAATCTTGTCAGGGTTGTCACAGTTGAGGAACTCGTAGAGACTCACCCTTCGCTCATATCATTGGCCAACAACTCGAGATATGCATTCCATTTGTCACCGATGACTTTTCCACACGAAAAACATCTCACTGGGATGATCTGCGAGTATCAAGTTAGGCTATTTGTAGCACAAAGAACGGTGAATGCACTCGCCATGGTGGTTTGCGAGATACGCAGGAAAATGACTACGGAAATGCTTACGTGATAAACACGAAGCACGTGCTGACAGAGAAACCGCGTTACCGCGTTTTACCTTTGAACCCCATCACCGCCAGCAGAAATCCGTCAACGTCCCGGCGAGCTGCCCGCCATGAGTGTGGCCTTTGAGCTACAAGATGAACTACAAGCGCTTCAGGATATTGCGAACTACGACATCCCAAACGAACATGATCCCCACAGTACAGATCCTGGCCCCTTATTGCAGCGTATGCCGTTGTTTGGTGCTCATGTTTCGATATTCACTGACATACGAACTCAGAGGCTGTTGGAGCAATTGCCAATTCACCCGAAGATATAACTGATCCTGAGATATTCGACATATTCCGAAGTCTACTCAAGTACTCTGATGCAGTCGCTGGTGCTCATATGAGCAAGATGCTCGACGCCTTACTCTCTGCATTTGGGGCTCAAATAGATGCTGCCATACGCGACTCCAAGGAAGATGATCAACAGGTTGTCATGGCTCATAAGCTGCCGTTGGAAATGTATGCATTCTTGGTAAATTGGTTTGTGCGTGCAGCAGAGAAGGTCAAGGCCACAGGCGAGGAGGAAGCTCCTCCACCGCCTGTGAAGTCGCGTCGCGGGAAGGGCGGTAAGGCTGGTACCTCGAGATCAGCAGCGGCGAAGAAGACCGAACAATGGACATGGAGCGACCAAATCCCTGGAGCTTTGGAACTCATTTGCAAGGCGCTGAAACTGAAGACGCACCGCATCTGGGTGACTAGTCCGGAGAGAGATGCTTTCATAACGTGAGTACACTTCCTTTCTTGGCTTTGCAGGGTGTGCCCAGCTCCGCGTGTTTCAAACGGGCTGCGTGTACCACAGATCAGTTATCTAGACTTTTGTTGACCGTGCTTCAGGTGCCTCACCCATCCTGCTTACCGCGTTGCCGAGTCCGAACAATACATGAAAGTTCAGAAAATTCGCATGCATGTCTACAAAGTCATTTGCATCGCTGTGAAGCACCATGGGCATGCTCTCGCTGCCCAGATCAACATCATGCAATCCCTGCAGTACTATGAGCACCTTTCCGAACCCATGGCAGAGTGCCTTTCTATCCTCGCAAAGGAATTCGATCATGCTCAACTTGGCGACGAGATACTCAGGGAAATCGCTGGTAAGACGTTCAATGCGCAGGACACGAAGGGTCCGAGGGCGTTCTCTCGGTTCTTGGTCAGGTTCAGTGAGGAGTCGCCGCGATCAGTGCTCAAACAAATTAGTATCTTGCTTGGTCATCTCGATTCAGAGGTGCGCTCTCCGGAAACATCGCCCTTTTCTATCTGACAGGCATATAGTCCTATCCCATGCGCATGGCAATCGTCGAAGTGATTGGCTCACTCATCCGTGAACTCGCTACATCAGAGGACATGACAAATGACTCCAACCAGACGTACAAACAACTTGATGGACTGTTTGAGCTCCTTATTTCACGAACGCTCGATCTATCGTCCTACGTACGCTCCAAGGTCCTCACAACGCTCTCGAAGATGCTTGATCTGCCTGTGCGTTTCGCAAAGCAACGCCTTCGGATTACACGCGCAGCCGTTGACATGCTGGAGGATAAGGCGAGCACGGTTCGCAAGGTTACTGTTTCGATACTTGTGAGGCTCATTCTGACCCATCCGTATGGGGATATGTACGGAGGCGACTTGAACTTGCAGAATTGGGAAGAACGGTATAATGCTGCGAAGGAAAAGTTGCAGGAAATGGAAGGTGTCGTGGGAAAGGCAGTTGAGAAGGATGAGGATGAGGATGAGGATGAAGAGGAGGAGACAAATGTCGAAGAGGCAGACGAAGCAGAGGGGTCCAAAAAGAGATCCAAGAGGTGCGCCACTTTCCCAGATCTCACTCACTCGACTCATAATGACACAGAAAGGCCAAAATCGATGACGACATGGACGTCGATGAAAATGATGATGCCGACGAAGACGCTGAGATGGAGGATGCAGATGCAGATGACAACGACGATGCGCCAGAAACGCCGAAGCCCAGAAAGAAAAAGATACCCCGCAAATCCATAGTCGATGTCGCAGCCATCGCCTCGGAGCAAGAAGCACTCGCTGCCCTGCAGACGAATGAAATTCTTAGCCTACGATTGCGCAAGAAGTACTGTGCAGAAGCGCTAAATTTTGTGCGTACCCTGGAAGACGGGATGGTGCAGATTACACAACTCCTAGGGAGTATGAATAAGCCAGAAGTGCTGGAGAGTATGGAGTATTTCAGAGTCGCATTTGAGTACAACTTTGGTGGTGCCCAGGTAATGCATCTGATTCTTCTGTGTTACGGCCGTCTGACGTTATTTTCAGGCAGGTATCAAACGGATGCTACACCTTATATGGCACAAGGATAATAGCTCAACATCGGAGGAAGGGAAGGAATTGAAGGGTATACGCTCCAGGCTGCTCGAATGCTATCGTATGCTGTACTTTGACCCCATACCCGATATGGAGCCGAAGCAGCAAGTGAATCGTATCGCCAAAAACATGATTGAGTAAGTCCAGTTCGCTTTCTTAGATTAAATTGCTTGACATTTTAAAAGATTGACATATGATGCAACGCTCGCAGAGCTCACTAGCTTGGAAGAGATGATGCGCATCATGATGGAAGATGGCCAAATCCATTACGATGTGATCAATAAATTATGGCAAGTTTACAGTGGGTAATGTTCACTACAGCCGCAAGTACTTTGATTCATGATTATTTGTAGGTGCCCATAAAGCCTTGCCCCCCTCTCAACGTCGTGGTGCAATCATCATTCTCGGCATGTTGGCGCTTTCGAAACGCACTATCATTTCCGAGAAGGTGGACACACTGCTGAAGATCGGTCTCGGACCATTCGGTAAGGTGAGTGCGCGGATACACCCAGTCATCCCATTGAGATCAAACACTCATCTCGAGACAGGCCGATCTCACTCTTGCACGGTATACCTGCCTTGCTCTGCAGCGCTTGAACGGCAGCGCGAAGAAGATCAAAGGTATGAATAGATCCATACTTCATTAATGATTTTCTCAGGTGGGCAATAGGATCCCTTCTCGACAAGACCCTTCGCATGGAGATGGAGAACCCCATCTTCCGGAAGTTGCAAGACGCCATTGAGCACCCCTGTCGATCGAAAGACTGGTTCGGCATGGCCGAACAAGCGATCAATACTATCTATGCTCTGGGTGAACACCCCGATCAGCTCTGCAATGACCTCATCAAGAACCTTACCCAGAGGGCATTTGCCAGACGGCAGAAGTCGGAGGAGCTACCTACAGAGGGAGACGCGGAGATGTTGATGGAGGATGATCAAGAAAAGGAGTTGCCGATCCCAGTCTCGCATGCGCCGTCTAGTACACAGATTTCTTCTCAACGGTCCAGCACGAGCGAGAAGGATCTCGGCGATGTTTTCCATCTCAGCCAACTGCTTTTCGTTGTAGGTCATGTGGCCATTAAGCATATTGTATTTCTGGAGCTTGTGGAAAGGGAGTGGAAGCGGCAAAAGGATGAGAAACAATTAGGTATGTTTACTCGCAGACGTCTTCAGGCTTGGTCAGTGATGATTTTACACAGCGGAAAAGCTTGCAGCTGGCACAAGTTCTTCCGACAAGGCCAGCAAGGAAACAGAGGAGCTTGACCAAGTTGCGGGCAATGCTGAGGACGAGATCGGTGAACGGATAGCCGCCGTTCGCGAAACCGAGTTGCTTTACGGAGAGCAGTCGTTGCTGAGGCTGTATGGCCCATTGTTGGTCCACGTGTGCGGTAGTCCACATAAATTCAAGGCAAGTGCTGAGTTGTCTGTCTCATCATTACTACTAACAGAGTTACCAGAATCGCACACTCCGTGCTGCTGCCACCCTTTCTTTCAGCAAATTCCTGTGTGTCAGCTCACAGTTTTGCGATCAGCACCACCACCTTCTCTTTAAGATCCTTGAAACGTCTAAAGACCCCAATATCCGCAGCAACATCGTCATTGCTCTTGGCGACGTGGCGGTTTCATTTAGCAACATCGTTGACGAGAACAGCAACGAGCTTTATAAAGGCCTGTCTGACGGAGACCTTGTCGTGAAGAAGAATACGTTGATGGTTCTCACGCACTTGATTTTGAACGGCATGATCAAAGTGAAGGGCCAGCTAGGCGAGATGGCTAAGTGCCTCGAAGACGAAGAGCCACGGATATCTGATCTTGCGAAGCTGTTTTTCACGGAGCTGTCGACGAAGGATAACGCAATTTACAACAACTTGCCTGATGGTATGCCTCACCTCATTGTTCATATTATCAACATTCCTCTTATCATCATCCTAGTCATCAGTCACCTGTCCACAGGTGACCATGCCGTCGAGGAGGAAATTTTCAAAAGCACGATGCGTTACATTTTCTCCTTCATTGAGAAGGCCAGTGCTCATTCTTTCCCATTGCCATACTCCTATTTCATGAAATTTTAACAGGAAAAGCAAGCTGAAAACATTGTCGAGAAGCTTTGCCAGCGTTTCCGGCTCTCTGAGGATCCTCGTCAATGGCGTGACATTGCGTTCTGCTTGTCTCTCCTTCCATTCAAGTCAGAGCGATCAGTGAAAAAGCTCATCGAAGGGTTGCAGTTCTATCGCGATAAGCTGCACGAGGAGGACGTGTACGAAAGGTTCAATGAGATACTCGCAAAGGCACGCTCCAATAAATCGGCGAACAAGCCAGACACAGAACTTAATGAATTTGAATCGGTGAGGGCCACCCCGAATATTCTTTAGTACGATTCTCAAAGTCCTGTAGATCCTCGATGAACACCGACGTCAAGGCGCGGAAGACCAAGCCTTTGAGAAGCGCGTCGAAGGCAAGAAAGCAGCAGCAAAGCGAAAAGCCACGCGACGATGTAGGGTATCTATGTGTGCTCCCTGGTTTGTTTGCTCATCTCCTTCGCAGCAGCGCGCAAGAAAGTAATCGAAGTTGAGCCTGAGCCTGAGCCTGAGCCTGAATCCCATGCCCCCGCCACGCAGGATGATGATGACGACGACGAAATGTATCTTTAATGTTTTTTTTTTGGCTGAGAGGTGTCATGTGGTGGCAAAGATGATGTGTATACTAGCTTCGTCCAATCATACATAATAGCACGAAGTCGAGGCCGGCTGCGTGTATGCTTAAAGAATGATTCCCGATGAGGACGAAGAGGAAGCTTGGACTCAGTATTTCAGCATTTTGGATAAGCACAAGGTAGCTGAATCTAGAAGCTTGCTACAATTAGTTGCATCGTTACGACGCTGCAACTGTTCTAACGTCTCTTCTCTGTTGTGAAACCATCACCGCTCGCGCTCGCGCTTTTTGAGTTCCTCGGCGAGTACTAAGTCAGGATCACGTCCTGCTACCTCAGGCAACAAGAGCGTAAACACTAGGCAGCAAACATCATCGGAACCCCGCTCTCATCAGAAAAAAACGACAAGACATACCGGCACCAAACATACAGCACCCAAAGAAGACTAGATGTACGATGCAAGCCAATAGTCAGTCATCAGCGCCTAGGGGGAAACGTGAGACGTACTCCAGAGCACAGCAGGCGTACCGATACTATCCGTCAGCGAATTGAACACGAACGCGGAGATGATGGCGCCTATTTTTCCACATGCGGCACTGAGTCCATGTGCGGAGGCACGATATCGGGTAGGAAATACTTCGGCAGGGTAGCACTGCGAATCATAAGACTCTCGAAGTGAGAGAAGGAAAGGTATGTCTGGAAAACGGGAGGCGTACGTAGGTAGTACTACAACAAAATTGGGGTTATTAGTGGACGTAGGGAATGGTGCAAGGACACTCACGCATTTGCGCCAAAGTTGAAGAAGAACTGCGAGACAGAAAGTTAGTACGGATTTGAACCCTGTCCTTGACTTACTTGTAGGAATGCGAAGCAGACAATAAAGCCCGCACTGCTGAGGTTATAGAATTTTCCAGCCAGAATTGCCACTGCCACGCAATATATAAGCGTGAAAGGGGCTAAGCACGCAATAACGGACAGAATAATCCGGCTGCCAAGAATCCTTGGATTTGTATGAACTTTCGTCCAAGCTTCTCAATGGTGAGGACAGTCACATAGTAGCCTGAAGGAATAAAGGAGAACCGTTGACACGGATAAGCAAAAATCGGTAAAACAATACCAGTGCCATGATTAGATAGTATACGCACCTGGCACAAAGCCTAACACAGTGATGATAATGTTTCCGGTTGAGATTTTGAACAACCTTTGCCAAGCAGTCCCTGTCTTGCCGTCGTATCCTATCTGCTGGAGGACGACATTTTGATTAAGGTTGATACCATAAAATGCGATATCAAGCAGGAACCAGCATACGCAAGTGGCGAGCAAGATCTTGAAATGACGCCATTCCCTGAAATAGTAGAAGAATTCTAAGTTAAAGGTTTCGGATCAATTTTGAAACTGTGTTTTTTTAAGGGGAAGGACATGCCTTTAAAATGTGTCTTCCTATGAATTGTCGCGCTCCCTGACTGTTTGACTTTTCTTCCCTCTATTTCACCTGCACGCTTAGTCTCCTCTGCACCATCTTCCGCAGGTTTCCCCTGGTCATTTTGCAGATCTTGGATCACTTTCTCTTCTTCGTCACCCTCCCCCTGACTGTTCTTAAACCTCATCGACTCAGGAAGAGTAAGACGTTGGTATAAAGTTCCGAACGCCGGAATCAAACTGAGACCTATTACGATGCGCCACACCCCATCCACCTTGCTTGTCTCCCCTTCGTCATCCATCACGTGCTTGTAACACGCAAGAACGATGATAGTGACGAGTGACCCAACCAAGGAGCCCCAGCCTTGGTTAGCAAAAACATACGCAAGGATGGTGCCACGCTTGCGGAGGACTGCACGATCGGAAACGACGGAGGCAGAGAGGGGGTAGTCACCGCCCACTCCAATACCGAGCAATATGCGGAAGAAGGAGAGGTAGAGGAGGGAGCCAGTGGGTGACAGAACATCTGGAAGAATTTCAGTGATATCGCATACAAGATAGAGGAGTACATACTTGTTGGGGTTGACATACATAGGATTGTGGCGATGATAATCAACATCAACTCTTTGCCATCTGCGGTGGATATCGGTATTTACACCTCCGATGTAAGGACCAGGAGACTCACATAAGACCTTGCGTCCGAATGCATCTGCGCAATAACCAAAGCCGAATTGACCGATTACGCTTCCGATATTCGTGGCGGCTTTAAGGAAACCCGCTAAGTTAGCAGGTAGACTGTTCCCGTCATAGAGACGGAATTGGAGCATCGTGGCTACGGGCTACTTCATGGTGTTCGTAAGATAATTCCACAGTGATATCAGAAGAAGCAGGGTGAAGAGGTGGAACGAGAGTGGATACTGGAAACGAGGCGCACATTTATGATGAACAAATCATATGCTGCAATGAAGTGCGAACCATGTCAGTCCCTTGCATGCAAGGCAGGGATAAGGATGTACCATCAAGGAAGAACCCAACCTAAGAAGTTCAGAAAAGTCAAAAGTCAGAAGAGCATACATTGACTAGATCATGAAAACGGACCCCAGCAATACCGAGTAACTTTAGCTCAGCATAGGTGAGCACGAAAGGGGGTTTCAATTTGCCATTACTAGATTCTTCGTATTCGCCGAGCGCAGAGTTAGCTTGGTTCGGCTGCACTGTACGTGTCCCAAGGAGAATAGAACCTCTTGACATGGTTGATGAACTGTAAATGAGTGGAGGGAGACAGGAGATTTTGAAATGGTGGTGCATTGCCTTTTCAATGGTAGCATAACAGCACAAGACTGATCCTAGGGTGTTGGACTTGTACTATATATGCCAGTCTATACGAGACTTGGAGAAGCCGCAAGAAGGTAACGACTTGGTTACACCTCAGAACAGAGAATCTGCGATAAAATATATTTGCGTCTTTTCGTCCAAATAATCTGATGCAGTTACTGTAATACGTCGACCCTTTGATTTTTAAACGTTGAATCCCGGTGACCTACCTATGACCTCATGTATTTCTTTCAAGTTTGAAAATTAAATTACCATCTTAGGATTGGGGAGGCGTCGACTTCATCGACTGAATCCTTGATTGTATCTTGTGTAAAACTGTGCAATAAACGGTAGGATATGCGTGAGGATAGGACTGTCTGTGAAATAGTACACGTGCAAAACATACGAGTTGATCGTGCTCGAATGCGACGTCGGACGAACAAACTTCTTTGTTTGCCAAATGGATCACGTGCCCCTTTTTTCGGCTTTATTGAGGTGGCTTTGTGCAAAACACCAGCACTGAGCACTCGCCCGTAAAATCTACAGTCCTTCCATACCTGTCTGATCATGCTGGCTGAACTCCAGGCTGTAACTTACGTCTAGTTACATTTTATAAGAGGATCTCGATCAAATGACTACTCTACCCGTGTGCACGGTAGTGATCTCGTGTAAGTACGTATCCCAGCATACAGTCATGAAAGTTCGACCCTCATTCAAGTTCAGCCTGAGAAATCTGACACACGAATTCAATTTCCTTTACTGCGCAGCACCGGCGCCCATCGGCAGGTCATAGACGAATATTAATGAAGATCGTAGTCATTCCTTCGGGCAGGTCAGCACGCACCTCACCTGACTAACATCGCAGCAACCTTTGATTGGGACACGATAGTAACCTACGGCTGCAATACTTAATAAGTAGCATACACCGGCACAAGCGCTCAAGCTCGAGGATCAAGCTCAAAATCCAAATTCATGATATTGTAAAGTCTGCTACGAGCGTCGCAGCGTGTGCGAGTTCGAAGGGGAAATGAGTAGATTGCATGATATGTGTGAATGAGAATTCACTGATCAGCTGAGGCTATATAAAAACATGCCTGTCAAGGAATTCCGTCGGAGGAGTGGCACTCATTACAATATAGAAATAAACGAGCGTCGGATGTAGCCTGCCAAAAGTACATGCATGTACAGTACGAAAGCAAGGTCCATAGTACAGTTTTGCAGAGACGAAAAAGAGAGTAAGTATCATGATGATATGTTGGTATAGAAAGGAGCGTGGGTGCAATTTTGCATATTGTATGAAAAGCCATACTCGTCCGAGTCCGAGTCCGAAAGGCCCAACGTAACCCCCTGGACCACACGAGACCCAGACACAAGACACGAGACACAAGACACTAGATTAAGCATATCGCTGCATTAAAAAAGGAGGGGGAAAGAAATAATGTGATATGCACGACAAACGAAAAAAAGCGAGTGATAGAAAGACGAACAATAGTATAACGTAGAGAAGAGAAATGCAATAGTCAACGTCTGCGGAATGTGTTGGCGGAAAGAAAGCATGCGGAGAACGGGACATGAGGGTCAAGGGAAGCATAACGCAAAACGTAAAACGTGTGAGAATGAAAAAAAAAGGAAAAAATAAAATAAACAGAAATGACCGTATGTATGTATAATCTCCAATGCATTGCAGTTGTCCATAGAATTTCCCAGATGAAACAAGATGAGCAAGATGATGCGTGATGTGATGATGATGTATGATGATGATAGTGATGATGATCTGGTGGTGCATGGCGACTCCATGAAGCGTACCTCTATTCGTCTGAACCCATTAAATGTCCATAACCACAAGGGGGGTACATTCATCGCCCACATGCGGGATTCAGCAGTCGCATAGTGAGGGAGTGCGTAGTCAAAGCTCGTTGTACACACGACGCGCTTTACTCAGACTTGAATCGCGCCCCACCGCCTCCACCGCGCATAATGGCTTTCATGAATGAAAAGAAGCGGTCTGCATATTCGGCAGGTGGGACCGGGCTGATTTTGTGCTGTCGAAAAGAAAAGAGTGAGTATCAAACAAGTAGATGACGTGAACAAAACACCAAAAACGCCCACTCACCCTATCAGCCTTTAACCCCTTCCAAAAATGCTCTACCTTCTTCAATCCCCCATACGGCGTCAAAATATCTATGATCCCCAAATAATAAATCACCTCCATCTCCTCATTCCCTTCATCCGTCGCCTGCAACCCACCCTCATCCTGGTAGAACAAAACACGCTCTCTATCTTGGGTGAGGTGCGTCTGGAGCGTGGTGGCCGTGGTGGCTTTGGAGTTGGAGCGCGGGCGCGCACCGACGGTGTATGCGCGCATGGGGTGGTGGTGGGAGGGTGGTGTCGAGGGGGAGGGCTGCGGTACGCTGTATGTGGAGAGAGGCGGGGATGCGGGGAGGTCGAGCGTCGTGCCTAGGTGGTGTGGATCGGACGCGCGCATGATGCGGCGCATGGCTATTGCCTCTGGCGAGCGCCCGTCTTTTGTTTGTGTGGTTTTGCGTCGGATGGGTGGGACCGACGGCTGTGCAACGAGCGTGCATCGATATGGGAAAAAATAGCGAAGAGAGAAGAAGGGAACGCACCTCGAATACCCTCAGTGTGTTACTCCTGACGTTCTCCCTGTTCCCCCTGGCCCCCCAATGTAACCCAACGAGTAGACTGTAATCCATGACACCAAGGTCTCTCAACATTTCACTATCCCTCCTCAGCTGCTCCGTCAACAACGCCCTCTTCTCCGGGCCCAACTCTAGCACCTTATCACTATCGATCCAGTTCAAGTCCTTTTGCACCGCACGGGGATTCTGCTCCAGCTTCGCCGGAGGAACCACTCGCCCAATAGTGCTCCCCTTGAGATCATACGCCTCGTGAATATCTTTATGGGGCGGAAACAAGTTGTTCATGATCACAAAGTGAATTTTCTGTCCCCGCGGAAGCTTGACACGATGCAGACCATAAAACCTGCTCAGCAAGGTATGGGGATTTGATTTTACGTGCTCCCAGTATCGCTGCAGCACGCGGAGTAGGAACTTGTGCTCTGCGTGTCGGATGGTTTTGATGATGAAGCGGTAGTCCCGCGAGAAGTAGAAGAAGGAACCGCTCTTGCCTGGGGAAGTAAGCTCGGAGAGTATGTACTTGGAAGTGAGGGATAGTAAGTAGTCGGCCGGGTCCAAAGAGAAGTGATCCTCCCGCAGCTCGCGGAACACCCATGGCGCGTAGTCCTTGAATTTGAAGTCGTATCTGGCTGAGGGAGTGAGTTCGTTTCCTACGCTGGGGGAAGGTGAGTTTCGAGTTATGCAAAATAATGGGGTATCCTTACATATCGAAAGAGTATTTATGCCTCGCAGTGAAATCCTGGTCGGTGAGCGGTCGCTTGATCTTTGCCTGGCATCGTGAGACCTAGGCCGAATAAGATTGTGTGGCAGAAAGAGACAGAGATTCACCACACACCGCTATTCTAATCCCCGTCAGCATGTTGTACATGAGCACGTAGTTTGCATGATCTTCTCCTATCAAGTTGCCCACCAACGGGTACTCGTCCCTTCCTTGAGGAGCGACTTCTGCAGCAGCTACTTCTTCGGCCTGTTTGCGTTTTCTTTCACGGCGTATTTGCTCGGCTTGGATCTGGATGTCCTCTTCGAGTTCGTCGCTTGCTGCGTACGGGGATGCAGGGGGATGGAGACGAGAGCCGGTGGTGTTGCGGCGGATGGGCCGGGACGGCGGGTGAAGGAGACCATCTGGTGGATGTGACTTGGATGTGGAGGGGATGGGGGCATGGCTGCTCGACTCAGAGATTCTAGGCGCCCTGGCGGACAGTTTTGTCTCTGTAGATGCACGGTGGAGACGCTCGTTGAAGATGCGGGTGCGTTGGCTGTTTATGGTGGCAGTTTCTTGCTCTACATCGACGTCCATCTCCTCTGGTGTGATGCTCTGTGGTAAGGGGTCGGATTTAGATAGCCGGATTGGGCCGGCGAAGAGGGAGGAGGAAGTTTCGGAGGGGTCGTCGAGACTCGCCGGTGGTGAAGGCGGGGGCGGACCGATGGTGGGAGTAAAGTCCTCACGAGGAATGAGGGGCAAGGGCTTTGGGGGGCAAAGGTGGACAGCGTCACGGGTGACTTCCACTATGTGGATCTGGGTGTGTGTGTGATCCATATCGAGCGGTGAGTGAGAGGTGGGTGTAGGTGTGGGTGTGGCAAAGGTGCGGTCTGTGGTTGACGGTGATGGTGCAGTGAAGAAGGATGCTGCCGACGAGGAGACCATGCTATGTCTGTCGAATCCCAAGGACCTGGTTTCAGTTGCAGTCAGAATCGAAATCCGGTTAGCCATTCACCCAGTCCCAGCCCTGGTGAAAATGTTTAGTCAAAAAATCGAAGTGCAAGGGTTGGAATGCCTTGAAAACTCAAGGCAAGTCAAAAGGAAAACGAGCTTAACGAACAGGAAACGACGTTCTAAGAAGACAGCCGCCCGTCTTCGTCGTCGTTGAAACAGCCTCCACGAACCTAACTCTCGTGGCTGTGCTCATTTATTCAAGATCACGTCATGGCCGCCCTAACATTTGCCCTCCAGCTGTACCTCATCATCAGATGCCACTATAATTATTCTGACGTGTGGGCGTAGGGAGACAACCGCGGCCATCACCTATGGGCGGCCGATGGACTCAGGTGGGTATAGTCTTATGTTCTTATACTTGCTTGACTCTCATTAGAGCGCTTGCGTCCTGATCCCGGTAGACAACTGACGCATGCGATCATCAAGGGCTAGCAACATACATCCAGAAGAGCTACTACATTCCAACTAGTCTCCAAGGCGCAAGACCGTCGTGGGGCCCAGAGGTCGTGACATCTGAACATTCCCGTCCATATTCCGGAGTACTGTAATGCAAGTGCAGCATCTTCCTTCGAGCTAACACTCAAGAAACGACTGTGTTCCTTCTTGCAAGGTCTGACTACGGGAGACTAGCTTCGGCGAGCACTGGGGCGCAAACAGAGTATAATTAATTTAATATTTGTCAATTCACATCTAGGCTTTTTGTAGGCTTTGCAGAAATTTGTTTTGTGCCAAGGTGTTTAGCCGTTCGCTTTCGTTCCTGGGATCCTGGGAGCAAGTACAAGCACATGACCAACGACAGTGTCTCTACTAGGAGCCCATCTTAGGCATCACCAACATCATCTCTGCCTTTTGATCTCTTCACCCTTGGTGCCGAAGTACCTCTCGCTCTCAAAACCGCAGTCAGCGTTCGCGCGCACCCAAGCTGTTATAGTATTCCCTCACCTGCG
Source organism: Rhizopogon vinicolor AM-OR11-026 (assembly GCA_001658105.1). NCBI lineage: Eukaryota > Fungi > Basidiomycota > Agaricomycetes > Boletales > Rhizopogonaceae > Rhizopogon > Rhizopogon vinicolor. The sequence continues at coordinate 7,828 of KV448303.1, read as the reverse complement.
AATCGATTGGCTGTCCCCATTGTGAAACATCTTCCATGGCTTCCAGTAACTTCTTCTCGAGATCTGTACAATGATTCGCCACCCAGAGCATAGCGCTGTTGACGTCTGTATCAAGCTTGTGCATGGCAATCGTTACTATGTTGTGACCATCGTCTTCGCGCGCTTGCTCTACATGGTAAGATGCGAAGTCTTATCACGGATTTCTATTAATATCATTACTGAGAAAGATCATTAGGCTGTATTCATATCTCTAATTGCTGCGTGTGACATGACTTCGTCTGGGATATCCAGACCCAACTCCAAGAGCGCGAGCTCCGATAGTATTATGGTGCATTTCAGTGTAACTTTGGATATCACGAATTCAATCTCCGCCTCTGTCGATTGCCTGCTGTGCCATACCCTCTAGAGTTTTATCGAATGCCGCGATGAACCACTTCTGTGACTGAACACTGGCGTAAGGTATGGTATGTTCCTAGAACTTGCCGGTAGTAAGCTTGATGTTGAATATCAGGTAGCAAAACACCCACTGGCGAAGAATTTCTCCACCGACCCATTCTTCTTTGGGACGTGGCTTATGGTGATTGCGCAGCGCATCTATGATGATGTTCTTTTGTTCGCGGACCTCGCATTCTCCTGACACATCTGAGTATTCGTCTATGACGAATCCAGCATTCATGAAATCGCAAGTGGTACGAGCATGCTCTATGTGAACTTCTGGGTAAGACATCGGCTGGTTTATTCCTAGGATCATTTCACCTTTTCTCGCCGTTGGATAGGCTAAAAAACCAAGAAGATCTGACAAATGACGTGAGCACCTTGATAAGACTATCATCCGTGACGCATTACTGGAACGACCCCGCTCGAACCCATTCCTTGGGACTGAAGGCCAAAACTCGCAATCCAAGCAGTAGTTCGGAATTGACTTCGGGATAGTGTTGATTAAGGCGACGTGGTCATGGCCATCTTGCAAACACGTTAGGGATGATTATTTTCGTTGGGGATTGATATCCATCGTCAGCATTGGCATTCACCGATCTCCCAGTGGTGTGGTTATCGAAAGCGACCCTGTTGCGCTTGTCCTTGGCCAATGAAGGCACTAGACGCGATGTCAGGTGAGTAGTCCAGTCAGTGAGATCACTGAAGGACCTAGTATGCATCACCATGTTGAAAGAACTGTGGGTGGCATACAGGCATGTGCGCTGACTGCATTTTATATCCTCATAGGAATAACTGGCGTTAACAACAATCATAAAGATGTACATGGCTTTATCACAACATCCTCTTATGCAAAGATGGTCATCTGGAATGCAGAATATATGTATGTGTTCGGGGTGCGTTAGTGTAGTCTAACGCTCCTTGGTTGGTTTTGACTCTTGACCGCCACCATCAAATTCAATCACGGATGTCGGATGTCGCAGTAACCGAATTCTTCGTCGAACCTTCGACGATATCTTCCATCCGTCAAAGGAAGGTATTGTGCAACATTCAGGGATATCTCCAAAAGCTATTGACAGCAGCGATGGATATATCATAAGCAGTCCGCTGATGTCGGGGAATTGTACAAATGAACGAGAACACTGTCAAACAAACCTGAATGCAATTATAGAGTACAATACATCAAATCTCCACTGGATTACATGTACTAACCCATTTGGAGGCTAACTCACATCAACCAGCAGATTCAGAAGTTGAACGACCGGTTGTCTTCAATGCGGATTGCAAACCGTATCAGCTGATGTGTTTATACTAGCGCCCAGTCCAGAGCTGAGATCAGAGATTAAAGGAAAGTCACGATTTTCTGTTCAAAAGCCCCGCACCTGTCGGATCTCACGTCGTAATAACCCAGGCCGAGCTGTCACCGGAATAATAATTCTATGGCTGTATTCGACTTACATATTGTATGCAGTTGCTTTCATTAGTGAGTGCTACGGTGTCAACGGATGTCAAGCTCGATTTCATCCAGGGCTAGTAGCAAGGCGAATCGCGATCTGCTTGAAGTTCTTCATTTCCACATTTCTATTATCAAGGGAAGGATCTTTGGGCGGCTCTACATCTTGGCTGGTACGTAGTATGTGGTGTAATAATGTCTTCTCCAGGCTAATCGTTTTTTTTTCAACGCGGCAGCAAGAACGCCTGTTACGACCTGTTTCCCATCCAGACCATTCCATTCTACTGGATTTGGTTGGCTATTCGGCAGACTTTACGCTAAGTGATCACCTCAGTGCCGCCCATTTAATGATTGTAATGTCAGTGTTTCCCTTGTCCGGTCCACACGGTGCAACTTCTGTCTTCCTTGGTTTATTCGGGAGCACTGGCTTTTGAATCCGAGTTCAGAAGAAATTCGTTCGTGGATATAAATACACAATGCATCGAAGGTTAATACCCATCAATCCTTTCATTGTCCTGTTCAGTCAGTTCGAGGTCTACTGTTTTGTTCCCCTGTCTGACCCCCTCTCCAGATAAATTTACCTCTGCGTTGAACTTCCTTTCAAATCTTTCCACTACTACACTAAGGTGCGACCAGAGGTTTACCGATATGGCATAAAAATAAACATTATAGACTCGAGCAGGCGATATGGGCTATGTCTACATTCATAACAACACCAGCAGCGCGATCCACGTTCGCATCACTGCTGATGGGGAGAGCGGGTCGCCCGATTTTTTCGGTCTCAGTTCAGGGCGTAATGACAAGTGGTCACGAAACAAGTTGCAAGTGTGTACCGTATTGAGGGACGACACTAACAAAACGGAGATTTTTGTTGTCAAGCCCGACATGACTTACGCTATCGGGTAGAAACAGTTGCACAGACTCGGAGTGAAGTGTTTCTTGTACGGCGTATGTCGTATCTGTAACTCAGAACCACTAGAATCGGTGTTAATTTTTAAAGTTTAAACGCGCGCGACTCTGGAGACTTTTGAATCTCCATGTATGGTTAAAATCAATTCCAAACCAGTGGAAGTGCTCGAACAGCGCAGCATCTTCAATTTGCCTGTTAGGTGCTCTAGTCACATCTTTTCATCTTAGAGAATCACATAATACGAGACAGCGATCAGGTTTTGGGCTAGGTTCATGAACATGTCGGAGCTACTGGCATTGGGAACTGAGCAAAGCGACCCGGAGGCCAATGCTTGATCAATTGTTGCGAATATCGGAAAGATCAAAGCCGAATCATCCTCTAAATTCCAGAGGAAGAGTATCCATTGATGAAATGGGATTTCGCATCCCAGAACTGTTTTCGTACATATATATTTGGAAGGATTGTTCGTCAAATTTGAACCACGCATGGGCTTTGTTTCTCACTTAAGAGCTGTAGACGCTTGGGAATAGAAGTGTTGTCCGAGTCGTCGGGGACAGGGAGCAGTTGTTGGCCACCGAGTTCTATGATGTACTTGAGCTTGAGCTCTAATGAGAAGTGTACGCCTGCCGAAAGGCCTCACATACCTTTGGCGAGTAGAGGCAGAGCGGTCGCGATGAGGAGAAGATCTAATAAACGAATGTATCTGGTATCTTATTAGCGGCTGGTCAACTAGATGAATGTAGGTACTTACATCTCAGTCACTAGTAGAGGGACCGAGATGTTTCAACGACTCGGTTCGTATTTTATAGTAACGCTGGTATAGGCATGGAAAATTTCCGTGCTATGCAATAATGGAATGATATCGTACTAGCTAACATATCGGAACCGTTAGACTTCAAACTAAACTCGACGGTGGTGTTAAGGGTGACGCTCGAACCTAAACGGTCAGATATCGTCCGAGTTCAACAATACCTGCAAGATGATGTTTTAGTATCAAGGCTCATTTGGACGCGGACGATAAGATGAACATCAATGCAAAGTTGGCACAACTCAACAAAGAATGTCTCGGTAGGGAAGCCTGAAGGCTCAGAATGCACGTGTGGAGAAGAAACAAAAACTCAGCTTTCGACTTCGTCTCCTTCCTCGCTCTGTCTGAGCTCGACAATATTTTCGTCCCTTCGCTATTGGTTAGTAGTCAGACCGGATTGATAACCTTGATGAGGCAACATGCAGGGCATTTCCGGATCTCGAATTCCGAGCGCTCATCACTGTGGTTCGTACCAGGCTCTAATGTTCACCTTCCACCAGTCCTGATACATTTGATGCATGCTGTGAGGTCATTGCGGAACAGAACTGGACATTCTGCACTCTGTCACGGCACAGCTTTTGAATTTTCACGTTCACTGACAGCGACCACGTGCTCTGGATACCCGCTGTTCGTTCCCAAAATTCAAGTGACTTGGCTTCCATGATCTTTATTGCGGTTCATGCCATCTGACAATTCTATCCTCACGCAGTATGAAACAAGGAATTACTGAAGGAGGCATTACAGTTGTAGTTGCAACTCTTTGGGTGAGTTTGGACCTTGGATCTTGCTTACGGCCTGTCGTTAATCCATGTACAAGGCTTATAATATAATTTAAATGTTACGATCATTCCAACTTGAGAAAGAGGTGATGATCACAGCCTGGTCATGGTTATGGATTTTACTCCTTATTGTCATAGGCAACATTCCTTACCTAAGCCAAGTGGAATATCGCAAAATTCTTGTACGTGTCAACTCACCACATACCGTTTTTGATCGCTTCTATTGGCCTCGTTTGTGAGCGCTCCGTGCAGTTTGCTCATCTTCATTCATTTCGCAGACGATCAAGCCCTTGACATGGGAAACTTTGTGTGTACGCAACGTTGACGATATTATACGCGTCTCTCTCTAGGACTGTCAGATACTTGTCACAGGTACGGCTCCTTCAGTCTAACTGATGCTACGGCGAACGTCGAACATGGTAGTCATGATAATCATACTTATCTTCTCTGACTTAAAGTTCAATACCAATCCGTATGCTCTACTCACAAAGGCTCTACCTGCGACAACTGCTTTCGGTTGTCTACGTTCTCAATGCAACCCATCCGCTCGGCAGGGTTGCGGCGCAAAGCTAAGCCTGTATATTTTTATTTTTTACTAAGGGATTTACGCCAGTACTATGTGATTTACGCTACGTATTACACTAGTATATCTCAGGACAGGCTGTACCCTCGAACGAGAACGGCATGGAACTTGTACTTGTTGATTTAAAAGGATGGGTATGCACCTCTCCCTCGCCCTTCAGTCGTGTTTACTTTGATTGCCATGACCACTCCTTCCGTGCCACAAGATACCCTCCTGATGGCATTATGGAGCACTCAGTTGAATAGTGTAAGCATTTAACTGAACCAAAAAGCACTGATCGCAATTGATGCACATCTGATGATTCTCAGTATGTCTTTGGTCTGTCCTAACACACTATCAAACAAGGAACTATTCACGACATCGTTATAGTCGCTGTTGCAGCTCTTTGGGTGTGTTTCCTGGGCCTTGAATCTTTCTTGAGTCCTGTCGCTGATCCAGGTGAAAGGCTTATGATATAATGTTACGCTTCCAAGAAGAGGTAATAACACAGTATCAGTTGCATCTTGTAGATCTTAAATTCCCAATTCCAACTTTAACAGGTGGCATTCATCCACAAAGCCAAGTGGAACATTGCAAAACTCTTATATGTTTCAGCCCGCTATATGCCGGGTTTGATGACTTTTTTTTGCATAGCCTGTGAGCGCCCTGTGGCATTTGCATTTGCTCATCTTCATTGACATTTCATCTTATTTCGCAACCAATCAAGCCACTATTGTGGAGGACGCTGTGGGTGCACGACTTAAATGATAGTATACATGTATCTCACTACTAGTTTTCCTAGGACTGTCAAGCATTAGTAAATGTTGCTGCAGGTACAGCTTACAATTATTAGGGTAACTGATACTGTTATCCTGACACTACCATTTCTAGCCTCCGGCATGATAATATTATCCGTCGCAGAATGTCCGTGCCCTCCGCTTTCACTTTGCCCTTCACTCATTTCTCACCATTCCTTAGCCATCTTCCTGCTTCGAACCTGCGTTATGTGGTTGGTCAAATCCTACATACGTTACGTTATGCTCATATTGATGGCTGTACGCATCTTTCATTACACGACTCTACGTTTTACTCGCGGAACTCAAACGCATGTTAACAGGTCTTCTTAATTTCTAATTCGATTATATACCTAGGGCAGCATAAAATGATACCCGATGTTCCAGAATGCAATGAATTTGGGCAACCGCTGCTGTGGTCAACAATCTTAGGATACCTCGTGTTAGAGCTTGGTGCGTGAAACATTAGAACTTTATATTTCCTCTGGGGTTCTAATTTCCAATATCAGCTTTCATCATCCTCACCGTTGTAAGATGTACAAAGAATCGGGGATCGACGCGAGAGCCCCTCCTTGTACTTCTACTCAAGCATAATATATTCTATTATAGTTGTGGATTTCGTGAGTATATTCCGCATCTACGACAGCACACTGAACTCACTGCTTCATAGTCTTCACCATTGTCAATGTCTTGTGCATGTTGCGATTTCAAGTGGATGTCAGTTTGGTTCTTCTCTTGCCAGGTTTCGTATGAGCTGACATCCCGCGGTATGCATAGCACGCATATGACATGTTCTTTTTTCCGTATGAGATGACCTCCAAGCCGTTCAACATAAACACTGACTTGATTGCAATGCCAACAGTATCCAAATAACCATGCACACAATCTTGGCAACTCGTATGCAATACCAGCTGTGGGAGGCCGACCGTGCCCGAATGTGCTACGAGTCAGAGCAGTACCCTATGTCGTCGTTATTATGCGCGTGCCCCACAGAAGTGACTGTGGCGTCGTAGTTGCTAAAGGTCGTGCTCCGGGTCGTTAAAATGTTTCTTTGTATATTATCTAATTGTTTATGCCTCGATAGCGAAGCATATGGCGTTGAGAATACAATGGTTTACCTCATGAGACCACGGATGACGGTGAAATAAATAAAAAGATGTAGCTACCATGCCATATGGATTCCATTTATGCCCAAAGGGCTGATCTGAGATCTGAAAAAATGGGATATTAGGAGAATGGCGCAAAAACCGTTAGGAACGATACTGGCAACGCTTAACGTCAATTCCAAAATGTGAAATTGATAGCTCAATCATTACGAATGAATTGGTGCAGACGCTGAAGAATGGGAGTACAAAGACATGAGTCACGGAGCGGATAGCGAAAAGCAAGAGACCCTCGAGCACATCAATGAGAAGGGTAGGAAATTAGTGAAGGCATGATACGTAGAAATACACGTTTGAAGGATGAAAATGATAGGAGGTTAACGGTGACCATTCAGCAGAGGTACAACAAAAGCGAAGCCTGAATCGAGTCCAGCATCCGGCCTTTGGTATCGTTACATCAGGGAGTACGTTCGTTGACGTTGTAACTGCGGAAGTAGGGGCAATAGCAGGTGTAGTGGACGAAGTGGAGACTGCAGTATGTGGTTGTGAAGATGGCTGGATTTGAGCCGCTCCGCCGGATTGCTGGGTGACACTGCTCTGGGGAGGCCGTGAGTTACCTGCAGAAGCCTTCTTTGCGTTCCTTTCTTTCTCTCTCTTGGTTGGGATGGTGTGTGGTGTGAATTGTGGTATGTGCGTCTGAGTAACGAGGACTCCAAAGTCCTCAGTGGCCCTTTTTTGACGCGCGGCGCCTTAGTCACTCTAGTTACGTAGAGTCTGTTCGAGCACCATTATTTACGCAAGTTAGAATTTGAATCACAGAAAATTTTGGCTTTGGTAATCATACCGTGCTTTCTGGTCACAGTGTGACACATATCTGTCATTCTGGACAATTGCTGGGATCATGCCTGTTACTCGACAACAATCCATCCATCTACGCAACTCCCGCAGGATGACACGCGGTCGAAAAAGTGCTCGTGGTCGTTC
>KV448302.1:30921-49776 GCA_001658105.1 Rhizopogon vinicolor AM-OR11-026 | reverse complement strand
TGAGATGTTTCAGGCAGCATCCATCATCAACAGGTATATTGAACATCTCGACGATCCCCTTGCACGCAAGCTTGAAGCAATTTTGGCCTCTTTCGGACGTCAAATGCATTTGGAGGAATCCAGGTCAATGTCCCCCACCCGTCTCACTGATTATTTTACTTGTATATGATTCACACTGCCTTAAAAACATCCCAAATGCCCGGGGGCATGTAGTAGAAATTTTTTCAGAATTTTAATCGAATTTTTCGGCCTATTTTTAGTAACATTCTCAAAACCCATACTCTCTCATAACCCATACCCTGGAGCGGGAACCGAGGGGGTATGGGTTAAGAGGGCTTCGACTGTAGTAGTACTAGCATTACTATACTATAATACACACAGCAAGAAGTTCTAGCGATGGGGTTAATGCAAGTTGTGCAACTACTTTAGGATGTGATGTTTGTATGTACCACCGGCCTGCCTTTCAATTCCTGGAGAATGCGAGAGAAAAGCAAAGCACTAAGACGTGCAAGCGTTGGTGTCCGCCCTACTTTGGCGCAAACCAGCATGGTCACAAGCTGGTCAGCAATTTGACTTGAGTGCGTTGAGAAAAGAACAACAGATCTCCGGTCAAACACAAGTCAAACCGCATAGCACGTGACGTTGATATCGGGAGGTTTTAAACTCAGCGAAACTATCACCACGTTACGTTAGATGTTCCGCGGGAGCGAATATAGCCGGCGTGCCAAGTTTGTCGCCAACGCCGAACTTCTAGGGATATGATAGTCTCGGGAATCTCTTTATCTCATACATCCATGATCTACAAGTTCAGCGGTATGGGAACTCTGGTGACTGGCATACCGCCGCTGGCAATGGCGAACGTTAGAGTAATACGCTAGTGTCATCGGGACTATTTGTCATCTAATTGCATTCTTTTCGCCTCTGCACCGAAATTGGCTAAGTGCTCTCTTCACCCTGGCACACCTTGCTTGGCCTTTCATTCTTTTCTCATCCCATTCGTTGATAATACCACACTCGTTAGTCCGTCCACTTTTTTTTCTCAAACTAGATGCGAATTTTCGCGCTGCTCGCAGCGCTTGGTGCAGCACTGTGGCTGCCAGTGGTAGTCGCTCAAGACGGCTCCTTATCTGGTCCAACCAGCAGTTCATCCGCTGCTGGATATTCATGCGACCCCAACCAATGCAAGTTACCCAACTGCAATTGTGCTAGCACGAGTCCTCCAGGTGGTCTTTCTCCTGTACGTTTGATTTTTCCCCGCTACGTGCCACTTCTGACGGGCAACATGCCAGTCGGATGTGCCGCAGTTCGTTGTCTTCACTGCCGACGATGCTATCCAGTCGTATACTATCGACTCCGTCAACCAGTTCCTGGCTCAGCGGAAGAATCCTAACGGCTGCCCTATCAAGATGACCTACTTCACGTCTCTTGCTTACACCAACTACACGCTTGTCACTGACTGGTACGTTGCAGGAAACGAAATTGCTGATCACACGTACGCACAACTTTGCAGTACTTAGTGCATTTGATCAAAGATTTTAGGATGACGCATGTCGGTTCACCTCCGGCGGATGAGATTAACGGAAACCTCATTGCTCTTAATGCACTTGCTGGCATTCCGCTCGATGCCATTACAGGATTCCGAGCTCCTTATTTGAACTATACCGCTGAGACTTTGCAGCTCCTTTCGGACGTCGATTTCACATATGATTCTTCGTCTGCCTCATCTATTCCTGTCACAGACCCTGGCACTGATGCGTACTGGCCTTACACTTTGGACTATGGACTTGCGAATGACTGTCTAACGATCGACGGTGTTTGCAAAGGACAGCCTAAAATCCCTGGTCTTTGGGAGATTCCCATGTATGCGTTCTTTGACGATCTCGGAGTTGACGGCCCGCATCTCATGGATCCCTGGCTGGACGCTGCCAACGGGGCTAGCACCATTAACGACACTGCCACATTCGAGTACATGAAAAATACATTCACAGCTCATTACACTGGTGATCGACAACCAATCGGTCTATATACGCATCCCATCCATCTCTCCGTACGTTATCTCCATTCATGAGGGTCTAACTTTCCATTCATCTCATCGTTTATAGACAACGTATCCCGGTGTTAGCGCCCCTAATTCCACGATCAAGATGATCAATGAATTCCTTGATTGGGCTCAAGTGCAGCAGGATGTCTGGATCGTTTCGAATGAGCAGCTTCTTGCTTGGGTTCAGAACCCTGTGTCTGTCTCGCAACTCGATTCTTTCGAGCCTTTGAAGTGCCCAACTCCACAGGTTGATCCGTCTCTTAGTATATGCAATGGAATTCCTCAGAACGAGGCAGGTCTCCTGGAGGAGTGTGACTTCCCCGACTTTCCTTTCTATACTTGCGTGAGTTGTGCGTACCTAGCGTGGTACGGATCTAGGCTTATTCAGCGAATTAGTATGGTTGCCCGGAAGTGGAGGTGTCCCCTTCTAATCCCAACCCACCGCAGAAAGCTCCAGAGGGTCAACAGATGAGATACAGACGTAAACTATTTTTCCAGAATCTATTACCTCTCTGCTGATGAGATTCTGCAGTGCCTGCCAACTGCTCAACACCTTTCTGGGATCCTATTGGAGGGAAGTGCTTGTGCGAGTCCTCCGATTGCGCGTTTACAGATAATTCACGACCTATTGGGGTAAGTTAAACCCACCGAGATATACGATTACCCTGACAATTTGGTCTTCTAGCCTAATGGCGCAAACTTGACTGGCGGAGGAACCGGAGGGGATGGTGATGACTCTTCTGGCGGTGCGCCGACGCCCACTTATATCAACTTCAATGGCGCCAGCCCCGCCAAGCTTTGGACTGGTAGTCTCGTCGGGGTGATCAGCGCATTAGTCGTGGGCGTGTTCGGTGCTGCCACGGGGTGGGCTCTCCTAGACATTTATTAAGACGATTGCTTCTAACGCAGACAATGTATGATATTCACGTATATCTTGTGGTTTCTTATACCGCTCATTTAGTATTCGTACTTGCTCGCAACGGACTTACAGGGGTTAGCAACTGGATCGCATCTTTATATCTTGGGATAATGGAATGAAATGTTGATACCAGGACATTACTTGAATTATCATCGAACTTCTGCTGGCATTGAAAGGAAGTTTTTGACACTGCGTCCTATGACAGGATGTGTTCTCGTATCCTTATATTATTGGAAATCCACGACAGGATATAAGTACAATAGCACACAAGCAAACCGTAACGTCCCAATCAATACAGCGCCATAGCTAGAAAGGGCGTATAAAAATGACCAGCTTGACGAACGTGCCCCATCGACGGGGATGAGGTGAGGGCCCTCAGGATTGCCCTTTGTGAGACTAGTATGTGTTCTATTTGTGCGCAGCGTCGTTGAAATGATCATGCAGTAACGCCCTCGACAATTTAGAAGTAGTAACAGAGACCCGTGCTGTTTTGTCCAACACTTTAGATATCTGAACTTCCCGGGCGTGGTAATGGACGCGGAAGTATGGCACAAGTCAACACCGATTCAGGATAATCATGGACACAGAAGAGAGCTCATTGCTCCACTGGACGAACCTGGGACGAGGAGATCGCTCTGGAGCGAGAGCATGCTCGTCCTGGGATGACCAGTCTCAAAGGTACTGGGGAATTAAATATCCACGCAGTATGCAGTGACAAAGGATAGTTCAAAACGTTCGGGTATGAACACTCGAGCGATTCAAGCCTCGCTATTATATCTACAAATGGTCAGCGATGGTAAGCCTACATGGATACCAACACCCAAGCCGCGAGGGAGCTCGAGACCAACTTTACATACATAGGATGGTTAGGTCAGGCCACAAAGCAGAGTATACGATGAGCGCCCGTCAGTGCACCGTGACAGTATCGTGCTCTTCCCCATCTTCATCACGATTCACCACCAGCAATGTATCGTCCTTCCTTGCGGTGGTCCTATTGAGTTTCCGCAAGTCTCAGGCGCGTGCTTCCGAAGTAAGACCAACTCAGGTTTACAGGGAACCCGTTGACAAACGCGTAAGGTATACAAAACAGTAGATACGCTAGATAAACCGACGAAATAAGGTTCAGCCACAACTGTACAGTAGCGTCGAGCTCATCATGTGACCATGAACTCCAACAGGTCCCGGTCAATCTCCGCGTTGAGAACTTCCCTTGGTTCATGCAATTGCTCGAAACACGGCGTTGGATATTTCAATCTCAATTCAAGATGACGAGTTCGCAGTGTGCGGTGAAGGGACATCCGGATTCCAGCATGGGGATTTGAAGCAAGGAAAATGATAGAGGGCAAGGCAGTAAGTGGATGAGTAAATGATACACTGCGTGGGAGTAAGTACTACTAATAATTGCAGACGAAATTATGGTATGATACTTCCCTCAAGTTCTCTTAGCTGGGGACATGACAGTCCAGGGTATCGAGAGGCAGCATCAGAGCCGAGCGCAGGAGAAGGCTTTCCAACGACGTTCGACCCAACCCTGGGCTTCTAGAGGTAAGAGGAGGCGATCACCGCTGTTGCTGCGGATGGCGTGACACTGAAGTTTAAACGTATCATTTGTACCGAATCCCCATGTGGCTGGCATTTCCACGTACACGCACCTTCCCCTACCTTTCCTACTAACTCCTTCGCTCATGTGATAGCTGAAGACGAAGTTGTGGTCGCAGTTTTCAAAAGTTTGTGATTTTGTCCTGTTTGCTGGCAAAACCAATGCTGCTGTGCCGCCGAAGTTCCCGAGTTTGCGGACCTGGATGTGATGTTTCAACCTAACGAAGATGGATGCTTCTCCCGAGTTATCCTGCTTATCATGCGGCAATTCGTTTTTGACCCTAATAATCACACTATACTAGTAAGTACTAGTTTCACCCGCGACTAAGGATGATACTCGCTTCAACGATTGTGGGAACATTCTCATACTTAACGTACTACCAAACTTGCATATCTCCTGCGGGTGAACACACTGTTTCTGCTCAGCTTGAGTACACCGAGCTGTCACTTTGAGATGATGTAGTTGCTGGATATAGGTCAGTCATTTTTCCTTGATCCTATCCTTCGGGGGCCTTGGCAAGACAACATCAGCTAAGAGCTTCAATCCTACTTACTTGGCACCGTTGATGTGTTCTCGGTCACGGACATTGACGGGAATGGTGCGTGGTTTTCATTTATCCTCCAAGTTCTCACCAACAAATGAGTACTGATTAGTTCTCCACAGGATTATAATCAGATGAACAATATGGGGAACAAGTTGTTAACCGCCCTCTGAAGAGCATGATCATTGTCCACATGTGGCCGGGTTCAATATGGCACTTTCACGCTAGACCCTCTAGATCTGGAAGAAACCTTTGACGCCAAAGTAATTGACTCGGTGATTTGAAACATGATGGTGTTGTGGCAATTACTTTGCTCAAAAAATAAAAAATAATAGCCTGTCCATCCTGCTCATCACGTGCACAATGAAATTTGTGTGATGAAAGGAAGGAGAGGCTGAGGTTACGGCTAGATCTAAGGATATACAATACACACGTCGATTCTTGTACGCACATAGCGTCGTTGCCATTTGCGTGTTTCTCCTCCTCCCGGGTAATTTTGTCACACCGCGGGATTACTTGAGCGCTCAGGTCGCGGAGTATGTATGGCATTGAATCTCCTTCTATCATTGAACATAAGGCCTGTGTTAGTCTCCGCTAGCCATACCGTAGAGATATGCAGCCTAATACGCGTCTGACTCGGAGTGATTATTGGATTTGGAACTTTCGATGTGCCAGCACAGTGGCGATATTATCTCAGGGGGACTCTGAAATACCCCGCGATGTCACAATAATCTGAATCCCCTATAGTCTACATAGATCAACAGGTACTTCTCCAGCTTGCTAGAGCTTAACCACGGAGTATTCCTACCGAAATTTGAATTTTATCACTCTTGCTTTGTAACGCGTGTTTTTCAAGCGACGAGCTCCTGGCCCGGGCTGGCACCAACGCTGCCAGATCTTCAGTTTCGGAAGCTTGCGGTTCAAGTGAGGCATTTATGACAAGGAAGGTAATAGGCTATACATTGCGAGATGATGATCCAGGGCGACCGTTGTGTGTGATAACTTTTTCCTTCATTTCCTTACGTCTCGGATTTTGGAGCGTGATCATGATCAATGAGGCTCGTAACTTTCCTGCCAGTACTCGGTTGCATGATTTCTTTTTACTTGAAAAGATGAAGATTTTCATCGGCAATACTGTTCTTCTGTTGTATCATGCGATCATGACGGTTCGAAGTCGACTGCTGCGGGATGTTATTCGTCATTGAACCGCTCGGCTGGATGCGCAGCTTTCTTCTTTGCTGCGGTCTAAAAGGTCTGTTCCATATAAATCAGAGGACTTATTTATAGAATGATAATGATAGGCTCGATACTAATTAGAGGACTCCAACCCTGGCCCCATAGTGGCCCCGTACGTTGTATTTTTCGTCACTTACCTCCATTCAGTCGAAACGCTCGACGAATAATCATATGCGAGGGCTTTCGTCTCCCGTCATGCACGATACACGCTAAACAATATTTCACTCCATGGATCAGTTTCCGGCACGTTTCAAGATCTATTTCGGACGTTTTTCTGAACCGAAGTTCTTTCATTATAACGTCTACGCTTGTTATATAAAGATGGGAACTTTCTCCACACTGACTGAAACAGATATACGCTGCCAGATCCCCCACCCCCCCACAGCTGCACATAATGCGAGACCTGCCCATCGAACTTATCTGCGCTGTGGTTCAGAACGTTTCCGCGACAGCCGATCTTCTCCATTTACGCAGCGTAAACTGGACATATAGAGAGCTTGTTACTCCCCGCATATTCAGCAAGCTTTACATCAAAAATAGCATCCAGAGCGCGCAAAACTGCCATCAGATTATCGGTGTTGCAAGCCTCGCCGCTCATGTTCGAGAAGTCATCTATGACTCTCGTGACAACGAACGTCTCCAGCTTCCTCCCCACAACACAGGCAAGTCACATTTTCTTCGTCCATGTTTTAACAGCGTCTAATACGGGGTATGTGTATGGTAGATTGCAGCGACGCACTCGAAGTCAGTGAGCTTGAAGAAGCACTGACCGAGGCATTTTGCGGGATAACTTCACTTCCAAGGCTTGAGCGCGTCATGCTCAATTTTTGGCCGTCATTTCTCTCACAGTCAGGGAGGGAAGTTCCGGAGAGCCCATTCTGGTTCACGAATCGACAGCTCGCCGTGCTTCACGCCGTTCATCACGGCATGCAAACATCTCGCATGAACACTTTGACGCTGAATAACGTGATTCTGCCCGCCACATGCCACGACTTCGTTGCGTCCCTTACCGAATCACCCCTATCTCATTTGTCAATATCCGTCGTGTCAAATGCCGAAGTCAGCACCTGGTCTGGTTCTAAGAACGTCAATGGATCACTTGGCGCACTCTTACCTCCCTCAAACTCCACACTGAAATCACTCGTGCTACGTAGCCCCCAAGGCCTCTACCACAGCCTCACTACGCGACTTTCTTCATTACACTATCCATCCCTTGAGTCACTTGTGCTCGAAAATATCGTTTTCGACCAGATGCCCTCCACCGATGGCGTTGAGGATTTTATCCTTTGTCACAAGGATACTTTGCAACGTCTTGAGCTGCGATCATGCGCATGCCACATACCAAACTCGTCAACTGATGTCAGACGGTGGTCATTCATCTGGCAACGATGGGCTTCCGAGCTGACCGGCTTGAGAGAGCTCATTGTTAACAACGGCTGTCATGAATATGTCCTATTCGATGCTGATCGGGGCTATATTTCTCATGGAGTAGTCAGCCCCACTGTGGTTGAGGATGATTCGTCAAGCTTGCAGGCGTTCAAAGACACCATAGCTGTTGGTCAAGTGGTGGTGTGAATTTCGATATGTTTTGTACAATACGCAATGTATTCTGTATTCTATTTCCAATCGAGCCCGACCCATGATTGGACCACATCATTTACTCACCTCATAGAACAGTGTGATCTCTCGTTCTATGCCCGTCTCTTCATCCCCGACCCTCCTATGTCGTGTGGCGCGGGACGACTGATAGTATATGCCAAGTTCCCCGACGTACATCAAAGTAAAGTTATTCAGGGACCTGGACGTCCCTCACTGACCTAGCCCCCTAGTTCGTCAGGGGAGAGTCTATGATAGCGAATAGCAGATGCCTTAGCGAATGGCAAGCATTCACTGTGACATCGGCGTCAGTTACACCAGGAGTTGTCAAGGCTTCTTCTTGTGCAAGAGTCATTCCTAAGGTGGGGTAAGGGGTAATGAGCATCGAGCATCGAGCATCGAGTTTGATGTGATGCCCTTCGCAGTAGTTACCACAGATCTTGAAAAGAGGATATGGATGAATGAATGGAGATGTACTTCCAAAACGTCATCATACCCCATCACGAGTACTTGTTCGCTATGATCCCCTGGTGACAGACCTTGGAAGTAAGAGAGTCGTTCAAGCGCATTTATGACTTATGCCATCAATCTGTGTCAACGGTTTTCCTTAGCTACTCAGGAAATAGTGCCAGATAATGGATCAAGGCCTTGAGAATAGAAGTCCCGCCAGGTCTAGATGATCGTTGAGTGAGTGAACCACGGTTCACGAGATGAACAGAACAGGACGCTGGACTTACGTAACTAGTCCAAACTGACCTTGCCGCTGCCATATATCATTGGGTGACAATGGGTCGTTGCACAACCTAGGGGCGGTATTATACTATCAAGCCCAAAGCAAAAGCAATGGCAGATTCCTGCAATGTTTTGCATGTCCTTGCAACCACTGCAAGAGATGAAGAGGATTGATCTAGATGGGTAAATATGTCCAGGATGACTTCCGAGAGAAATAGAGGCTGCCTGATGCATTAGTTCTACATCGATGGAACGCGGGGAAAGCTAAGGCTGAGGACATACAACACAGCCACTGCACTGAAGCGGCACTAAAGTTCGTGATGCCACACCGACAAATGATTCCACTCTGAGGAGGGTCATCCTGTCCTTCCACGTCAAGCCTTCAAGAAACTACTGAAGTATGTTCGTGGTGGATCTTGAGCTCCCCGAGTCCCCGATGCCGGTGCATGACCTGCAGGGGCTATGTGAAATGGCGTTGAAGTTAGTAATTTTGGCTAGCCTGCTCTCGGCGGATCCCTCACATCCATGCTCTGGAATGATGCTCTCCGAGTACTTAATGTCACGTCATTGGTCAAAGCGAAGGTACATAACCCTCATCGCCCATCTAGGATGCAGCTGAGTGTACCTTGAGGATGTGTAATAGCCGTTCATCAGTCAAACACACTTTAGACGATTGCTGGCTCTCACTTGAAAGGAAAATGAACCAATGTGAGAGCCAACCAGATTTATTCCTGCATCACTATGCACCAAAATGGTCGCACTCATGTTATAAGACCACAAATACACTCCGGTCCTCATTCGTCGTTGCTTGTTTGTGAAATAGGGCGTATTTCTTTGAGGAAAAATCATCTTACACACATTGGGTATTGGTTCAACAGAAACATTGACTCTAGTCATACCGAACAGTTGAGTGACCACCGAATTACGCTTTAGCCTTGTGTCGCTAGATAAACATTCCCTCTCGGCGCTCCCCCTTCCAGTCGTGCACTGTGAATTTTCGGCTTCAAAACTCTCCTTCTTTCGTGAAACTGACAAGCTCACTGGTATTATGACAGCTCGTTGTACGATCACCTCGTTCATGCTCCTCGTGTCCAACGATGCGCACGTACATTGGATGTACTTCGAACTTCGGATGATCTTGCGTTCTCTCCCTATTGCAGTGTCGAGGATATGGGAGAGTTGATTTTCTTCCCCTGCGAGGAGTTGAATCGTTTGCTGTAGGATGTGCCACGGTGTATTCAAATTGTAAAAACATAACATTCGCAACTACATAGGTAAGTCATATGGTACTTACATCAACCGCGAAGCGTTTGCGGAGATGTTCTGACCAATATGGAATCACAATCCGATCCCCGCGTTTTCGTACCAATATAGAATTACAACCTGATCCCCGCGTTTTCGACAGACCTCTATTCGCCCTATTCCCGCCCGAGTTAGAACCAAAACCACCCCTTCCAACTTCCATCCCAATAAATTCGGAACACGATGTACGACGATGAGTCAAGGATCAAAATGTAGCCGATCTATCGGTGGAGTACTCTCTAGACTTCTTGACGGGCATTCGTCGCAGGCGGGGTCGGGGTTCGTAACTCCTTTTGTAAGGAAGTGTCAGGGTGAAGTACTAATCTTCGCTATAATTTCCAATCACGAGGAGTGAGTCATAATTACAGTATGATTCTACCATCGAATTCATCGCAGGTCAAAGTGGAGCACACTTGATTTTCGTCATAATCGCTGAACACGAGGCGGTGAGTCGCAATCGCAGTATTGTTCATCCCCACCGAATTACTTACATGGTTCAAGGACGCGTATAATGCTCGGTACAGCAGAATGTTGAGCATACGTAGGACGCATATATAAGCACTGTTAAAGTCGGATTTAAGCCCAGCTCATTCTCATTCCTTCCTATCCTCTCAGAACGAAGAATCTAATAGTAATATGTCTATATCATTCACTGGTTCCCTTACAAATGTCGCCTTCAACAAGCTCCTTTTAACATGGCGAGAGGGCGATGTTGTAGGGTACCCCGAAGAGTCAAACTCGAAGAACTTTCAGATGGTACGTTGATCGCGGGGATATTCCGTCCTGGGTGCTGACCAGTGATATAGTGGACGGCGGAAGTAGGTGCTGGAGGCCCTCCTAACGCGACGGTCCAGAATGTTGCAAATTCCCTGTACCTTGGATATGTAAGTTTGTACACCAGGAAGGACTCTAACTCACATCTTTCAGGCTGGCACAAACGTGATCACCAGCAAGGAATCGTATGTTTGGATTGGCGTATATGATTCTGCAACCACCATAATTGGGTGTGTATCAGGTCATATCAAATTTATGTGTTGAACGTGAACATTATGGTAACGTAGAGTCAAAACTCCAAGCGGTCTTACCCTGGACCTCCCGGATGGGGCATCTGGAACAAAGGTCACATTCATTGCTTGTTGCACCAACTTTTCTTGATAACCATTACGCACCTGCAGGTTACCCTCGTTCACAATTCCGGAAATCTCATCGACCAGCAGAAGTGGAAACCGTCCCTCAATGCACTGACCTAGGGTGTCAATCAGCAGTGCGCGAGTGTATGCTGGAAGGCAGACCACTGTCATGGAGATTAGGCTGCTGCTTTGCACGAATGGTATATCCTGAATGAAAGTGACAGCGTACTTAGTCCGGTTGGACACCAGGCAGACTCGGAAAAGAACCTGATTGCGACTCCACAAGTGCACGCAAGACTCCCACATTCGTATCATTGCTCCACACTCCATTTGAGCGTGTTTCCACCCTTGGCAATCAGCTCGAAAAAAGGTGACCAACGGTATTACTCAGGTCGTGCAGAGTGATTCATTCGTTTTCACGATCATAATCTCCGAAATTCGACGCATTTGTTCATCTAATCATATTGAATCCTTTTCAACCACATAAGATCGCGCGACAGGCGAGCGTCCCATCTGGTATCGTTAGATGATTCCTACGAATCACGATTTAAAAAAGAAAAAAAGGGACAATCGGACATTATCGGGAAAAAGGAACCTTCGGAAAACAGGAGAAACAAAGATTCACCGAAGAATAAAATCTGTCTCATCGAAAGCCTCGAGAATCCGCAGCCATCGACTGCGCATCCTTCTTCAGGATTTGTTGTACGGCCGCATTTCGGTACTACAAAGTTAGTGATCGACCTGG
Organism: Rhizopogon vinicolor AM-OR11-026; assembly: GCA_001658105.1. Classification (NCBI taxonomy): domain Eukaryota; kingdom Fungi; phylum Basidiomycota; class Agaricomycetes; order Boletales; family Rhizopogonaceae; genus Rhizopogon; species Rhizopogon vinicolor. Next base: position 37,934 of record KV448302.1, on the reverse strand, counting down.
TACTGCATTATGCATGCCAAACCAGCGCTACCGAGGGGCGGCCACCCGACCACTGCAATAGACATTGTCTATTGTCCCTCTCCATCTTTATACAGAAGGAACGATTATCTTCATTCTATTAGGGACTGCCTACGGGAGACTATGTCGTGTCCAACCACTGGACGAACCGAGGACGAGCAGATCCCGAACGAGCCCTTGGATAACGAGTAATTGAGGAAGTCCCTGGACCCTGGTGTACTACTACAGTAATTAGTTCAAAAAAAGGTGACCGACCCATGCAGTGACTCGGGTTCATTCGTTTTCATGACTTCCTACCGAGGTTCGAAACCGTTCGATCCCTTTGTTTTCGAGGCATCCGCTAACAGTACAAAGCAGCTATGCTTAAATATGTTCACATTAAATTCAGAATCTTCAACTTTGCGAAGTGGAGCAGTAACGAGTTCCGCGAGGTTCCGCGTGCATTCAATGTGGTGTATTTTTTTTGTAAATGCCGCCGCGATCATGATCATGAAAAGAAGCGTGGCGGGGGTTGGGAGGAGGAGATGGATTTACTGCACTGCAACCTCCATTGACACAGCCAGGGCAGAACCAAATGTAAATGAGGTGAAAGCCTGCGAGCCTTTGTAGCTATACGCGTTCTTATTACTGACCTAGTGCGCAGCATCTCCTACTCATGCAACGTTTGACTGTAGCAACGATGGTGCAACAGTCACGACGTTCCACTGGATTCGGCGTGCCCTTTCGCTAGATCTAAGGGACGGACTTTCAGAAATGACATGGCTCAGATCCCAATGTGTATACGAAGGAGTATAGAATGAGTGGATAATCATGAATGCGGAAGTAATGGAACTCAGTGTCGTGTCAGAGGCCACTTGCAAGTTGCAACCACTGGACGAACCGAGGACGAGCAGATCCCGAATGAGCCCTTGGATAACGAGTAATTGAGGAAATCCCTGGTGTACTACTACAGTAATTAGGCCAACAAAGGTGACCGATATAGTTACCTAGGTCATGCAGTGACTCGGATTCATTCGTTTTCATGACTTCCTACCGAAGCTCGATCCCTTTGTTTTCGAGGCATCCACTAACAGCACAAAGCAGCTATGCTTAAATCTAATCACATTAAATTCAGAATCTTCAACCACATACAATCGCACGACAGGGGACTCATTCTGCTATCGTAGATGACTCCTACAAATCTCGATTTAAAAAAAATGACACTGTCTTCGTGAAACCAAAAACAAGAGAAAGAAAGAAAAGTTCATCAAAGTACAAAAGCATCTGTCTTATCAGAGTCATAAAGGGTCCGCAGCCATGGCCTGCGCTCCCTGCTTCAGGATTTGTTGTATGGCTGTGTTATTGGCACTACAAGGATCAGTAAGTAGGAACATATATCGATGTCATAACAGAGTGCGTACATGGAATACCCGTCATTAGGCGTATCCCCTGTGCTAACAACATGATGACCCACTACCATCAAAGCATATACAGTTGCGAAGGTTTACTAAGGGCCTGGTGAGTAAGCCCTGCGTACTACACGCCCTGTATTGGATCGGTGACGCTTCCTTTAGGCTACATGTTCAGCCTACACTTTCACCATCTACGCTGGAGTTCTACCGCGAGCCAACCCTGCCAGGCTGACTGGCAGAACAGCCGAGGTCCGCCCACAACAATCACTTATTAGCAACGTGTTTTTCTACATTGAATCCAAAGTTGTCCCATCAGCTATCCTACATCACCACACACAGACTATGCGTTTCTCCTTCTTTGTCATTGTTGCTGCTTTGACAGCATCTATGTCTGCCAGTGCATGTGGTCTGTATGATCAGGTTTGCTTGGTAAATGAGGAGTGCTGCTTCGACTTTTGCCAGATGATCGATGTGAGTACTTTGTATCCAGTATTTAACTCCATGACTGACTTTTGCGCATTATTATAGGATGGTGTAGGGTACTGTCTGTAAGTGTGATGGCTTAGCTGACAGCCTGGCCCGCACGTCACATCAGTAAGTCGTGTTTCTGCTTTCGCACTAGTGTGGTTGATGCAACGGTGCATGTAATTGGTTGCGTAATCGATCAGGATTTGGCTTCGGGACAATTTCACTGCTGCTTGGGAAAAGGCCGTTGGACAGGAGGCTCAGACATTCAATAATGATTCCCGCTATGTTAGTAGTGGGTCTTATATCCTACTATTTTCCACTTTTTGTGGGATCAGACCTTGGTGGACGAATTCGAATCGGAGGTCGTGGCAGCGAACACAAATTGAAGAAGGGGGGAGATGTCCTCTCCTTCAATAAACGATAGCATGTCTGCGCAAAGTGATAAATGATGGGCGTGCAAGATGTTGAACGAGTTGAGAAGCCCTCTTTTCAGTTATAGGAGAAAGGAAAGCACGGACAGAAATCACTGGTCGTCGGATTCGTCAGCATACCGGAACATAATAGAAATGTTGTGGTCCAGAACGCTCTGTGGTACAGCCGTAGCACGGCAGTTAGAGATTTTCGCCCACCATCATATTATTAAAGATCTCACGCGAGAACATTTGTCGCCTGGGTTTCGGATTTCGGATTTCGGGGGAATTGGATAGCGTGTTTTGTGCAGGTTTTAACGACATTCCAAGGACCCCTCACGACCAAGGTACTGAATGATCATGATGTGTTTAAGAATTGGACTGGATCTCCCGCTCGTGCATGACCCCTATAGTTCATCTACATCGCCGGCCAGTAAGCGTGAGTGCACTGACTTAAGCCCGATTTAGCGCTTCCTTCTTCATTCTAAGGAAACGATGGTGTTTCAGCATGTGCATTAGTCTCTGCAGTTCGCTCGTGAGTGTCTTATGTTCTATTAGGACAGCCGTTCGTAATATCAGTAGGTCAAGCCCTTCCAGATGTGGGAGGAGCTATGGAATCTTTGTCTTATTCAGGAGCGGCATTTATGTGTCGAGCACGCTTGGTGACAATTCAGCTGAGATCGCTGAATTCGTCGTGAATCATTTGATCAGTGGAGACCAGTGTTAACCCCCGCGACATTATTATTTGCTGTCTGTCGTGAATGATGTATACTAGTACACTCAGGGCTCTCCAAGTCAGAGACGCCCGAGTGGTGCACCTGTTGGGTCCAACCAAGCACGAATGAGCCACAGAGTGCATGGAACAAGACATCGCTTACCATTGGCAGCACCACGGTCAGGTTTCGCAGTCGTTGCCTCTCGTCAGCATCGAGAGCAATCTAAAGCCATTGGATTATATCAATTGAGATCAGCAACGAGTTACTCGCCTCACTGAACAAGAGCCTGAGCATGAGGCGAGCAGCTGCTAGGGTGACTATATGCGCAATTCTTCCTTCAAGTTAGTGAAATAATCATCTCAGACTAGATGAAAGAATACACTTCATCATTGTCAAATCATTGAGATTCTCATGCGCCCGGATGAGCACTTGACAAAACTTTTAACAAACTCACCTTGAACCGACTGGATTCAGCCGCGCCGGCAGTTCGAGAGCTTGATGGTGTGTGCCATGATATAAGTTAACAAGCACTTATAAATAATAATGCCGGTGATAACGTTTAGTTGTTGAGATCACGTGCTGCAACTCCCGATTGACCCAGACATATTTCTCCCGGAGTCTGTGAGACTGTGACAGACTCTGCGCCGAAGTTTCCATATTTCTGACGTTCACGAAAACAGAAATTTCAGTGTCGTAGTCTCAATTCGGCAAGGTCCGAAACATCTCACGAAATTCAATGGCTCTCGGGAGGCCTTCCTCAAGTTTTTCATCTTATGTCTGGACTGTCGTTATGTGGTATGAGACAAGTGAGAGAAATGTACCCAAAATTGCATTGTAGTGATTCTACCTGGGTATTTATGTAATCTCCAACTACAAGTTATGTTCGTTGCTGAGTTGCCGACCTCCTACTAGTACTCGGTCATTCACCGCATCCTCCCCATCTTCCGGGCCACAGGCATCTTCATCGCTATCGATATCCTCGTCGTCCTCGTTAACAACTTGGTCAAGGTCAGAATACCCATATTAACCATCTCGTCGACAACGGGAGTTGCGGCCGTCACTTCACTTTCGTCACCTTCCTCGCTGTCCTTGCCATCCTCATCTCCATCCGATCATGGTCTCCCATAACCAGTACTTATGATTATTAGTTCAGCTGCGCAACGAGGCCTCTCAAATCCATACCCAGCTGCTGCCGGTGGTCTCACCCTCAAATGTCGTCTCTGCTTGTGTATTGTTTCCATCTCCCTTACGAATCATGTGTAGCGATCCGAGCATTTCAATGGTGACTATATGTGCATCTATGCGCGTGCTTTTCACTCGGACCTGACCTTATATGCATTCTAGGTAGTGAAGGCGAAGAGCGGATCCGCAAATCACATCTCTGTCAGCACAAGGGACTCAGTGTTACTCTGCGCCGCATATACGCGCAATGGTATTATACAATCTGGGCTCTACTGATGCCAATGACAATCCTCAGGACATGTAATGCATCCTGCTCTCATGCCTACTGTCAAACTACTGTCTAGACAACCCTCGCACTTCCAATGGCCCAGAAATGGGTAAAAGTGCCGCTCGAAACATGGTAGATGCCGCTTGAAGAAAGGCAGATGGCTATTAGGTCCACAGGGCTGCCTATCTTGTTGTGTCATGTCCTGCGCATCGAGGAGAAATTCACAGCGAGGGTATAGGCAAAATGATATATCCCTTACAGTCATCTGGCAGAGTTTCCGCTGGTTCTCGGGCAAAAGACAATCCGTGGTATGTCACGCAGTGGACTACGAAATTTCTGCAGTAATATCCACGATGTAATCATGTATCGCAGACCTTCGGTCGAGGCGTCTAGGCAGAATCTATCCCTTGGCCACTTCAAGTTTGTGATCCAAGACACAAGAGGTTCCACTCAGTCCGATCATATCCGACGGTACTTGGAACTACTCAGTGTCCGCAATGTGCCGCACGCCGAGAATACCTCGTTGAAATGGCACAGCTGAGAAGTTAGATGAAGCTCCGATTTGGCTCCGATCGCAAGGTTCTTCCGCTATCAGCGGGCCAATTTGCTCCAATCTCGAGAGGCTGCGTCCTAAGTTTGCACTTTAGTGTTTTATCTGCTACTGGGGAGTCGCCAGGCTACATGTTCTGCCTACACTCTCACCATCCACGCTAGAGTTCTACCGCGAGCCAACTCTGCCAGGCTGACTGGTAAAATAGCCGAGGTCTGCCCACAACAATCACTTATTAGCAACGTGTTTTTCTTCATTGAATCCAGAGTTGTTCCATCGGCTTATCCTACATCACTCCACACAGACTATGCGTTTCTCCTTCCTTCTCATTATTGCTGCTTTGATAGCATCTATGTCTGTCAGTGCATGTAGTCCGTATGGTGGGACTTGCAACGAGACTTATGATTGCTGCACTGGCCTTGTTTGCATTACTGTAAGTGCTCTATATCCGGTATTCAACACTATGACGACCTTTGCGCGTTATTATAGGATGATGTAGGGTACTGCTGGAAACTGCGACAGCTTAGCTGACAGCCTGACTCGCACGTCACGTCAGCAAGTCGTGTTCCTGCTTTCGCACTAGTGCTGTGGTTGATACAATATTGCACGTACTTCATTGCTTAATCGATCAGGATCTTGCTTCGGGACAATTTCACTGCCACTTGCGCGAAGGCCGTTAGACAGGGGGCGCAGACGTTTAATATGATATGATTTAAATGCATAGCATGTGCGTGAATGGTGACGCTATTCTCAGCCTCGAGCACGTTGAAGACTTACGTTGTAGCCCACCGCAGACTCACGCTCAAGTAGCACGATGACACATTGAGTCTTGACAACCTGGAATTCATTGTCGTCATCTGTGACGGGAAATTGTGGCTTCTGTACTACGACCGCCCATGCTGAGTATAATGTGGTACATCGTTGGCGCTGTTCTCAACGGTGTCATCTGATTAGGCAACTCGGAGGGCGCAAGGTAGTTCAACATGGACAATGTTTACTACCTAGCGTGAAATGTATCATGAACTTCGGCTGTTCTGCTATTGATATGCACCAATGCAAAGAGCCGTGCATGGCTGGGATGGCCACACTAGCACTGGCTAAGTTGTACCATAGGTTCTCCTCGTGGTGTGCCATGAGTGAGTTGAATGAGGAATGCTTGCGACAGCAACGAGTCAAGGCTTGAGAAACCCCAAGCTTGAGAGGCATTTGTCACGAGCGAGGAACGGAGGATGCTATACCCTCTGTTTGAGTCGCCAGGGCCCAGATATACTTACACTCGTGGTCAACCTTGGGTCAACCTCTTAGTAACTTGAAGGTGGCATCTCTTTTCAAGTCTTCGCTAAGCCTGGGGTTTTTCCACAGCCCTGGATCACACACTGACCACTGGTGTCTTCCATCTAAGCATTTGGTTGGCCTAGACTAACTGAAAATTGTGAGGCGTACCGGAAAAGGTGTCATGGAGCGATCACTGAATGACTGGAGTCAAGCGGTAGGTTCTGCCTACACTTTCAACTTTGCGAAGTGAAGCAGTAACGAGTTCCGCGAGGTTCCGCGTGCATTCAATGTGGTGTATTTTTTTTTGTAAATGCCGCCGCGATCATGATCATGAAAAAGAAGTGTGGCGAAGGTTGGGATGAGATGATGGATTTACTGCACTGTAAGCTCCATTGACACGGCCAGGCAGGACCAAATTTACATGAGGTGAAAGCCTGCGAGCCTATCCTTCGTAGCTATACGTGTTCTATTACTGAAGTACTGACCTAGTGGGCAGCATCTCCTACTCATGCAGCGTTTGATTGTAGCAACGATGATGCAACAGTGAGCCACGACGTTCCACTGGATCCGGCGTGCCCTTTCGCTAGATCTAAGGGATGGACTTTCAGAAATGACGTGGCTCAAATCTTAATGTGTACATGAAGGAGTATAGAATGAGTGGATAATCATGAATGCGGAAGTAATGGAACTCAGTGTCGTGTCAGAGGCCACTTGCAAGTTGCAACCACTGGACGA
>KV448302.1:7479-30411 GCA_001658105.1 Rhizopogon vinicolor AM-OR11-026 | reverse complement strand
CGATTTAAAAAAAAACGACACTGTCTTCGTGAAACCAAAAACAAGAGGAAGAAACAAAAGTTCACCAAAGTACAAAAACATCTATCTTATCAGAGTCATAAAGGGTTCGCAGCCATCGCCTGCGCTCCCTGCATCAGGATTTGTTGTATGGCTGTGTTATTGGCACTACAAGGATCAGTGAGTAGGAACGTATATCAATGTCATAACAGAGTGCGTACATGGAATACCCGTCATTAGGCGTATCCCCTGTGTCTGTCGATGGGGATGTGCTTGAGTCTAGCTGGATAGTTGAACTTGACTGGGTAATGCCGGTCGAGCCCCACTACAACGAGCGTCAGTCGACATATTACCAGTAAAAAAAATATCGACCTGGTACTGCATTACGCCTGCCAAACCAGCGCTGTTGGCCACTGCAATAGACTTAGTATCATTGTCTATTGTCCCTCTGCAAATACATACTTTCCAAAAACGAGCTGTAACCTGTCTCTTGCTGCGTGCTGTTGGCGAAACTTGTTGTCGTGTTGACGACGTCTGTGGCCACTGCAATGATAACATCCTGAGTACATCACTGTCAACCACCAAACTACGACAGTATACCTGTACTAGATGCGTAAGGGGCATAAGTCATGTTGAATGGGACGAAGCTCTGCAAATTGTCTTGGGTGACTAGACCGAATCCTGTTAGGACAACAGGCTTCCCAACGCTAGACGAAACCATGACTCAGTCATCGCTCTGGAGTCTCTCAGGTTTCAACTCACGCGGCAGCAGACTGAGCTGATTGCTGGATCCACAAAAGACTCGAGTTGATTTTGTTGTCGACAGGGTCCAGGTTTGGGTCGTCGGTACCATATGACTCCTGGTCTGGAAACACCTGGAAGGAACCGAAGCCGATGTTGGGGATGTTAAGGATGTCCTGGCTGTCGACACCGGCTGAACCATCCGTTGTGGAGGAGGAGCCGGTTGAGATCTCTTGGCGTCGTGCCACTGAAATATGATGAGAAACGGTGCAAGATTTCTGAGAGAAATTAATGCACTTGTAGATACCCAGCGACCCCTTATCCTGATACCGTCTTCCTTCAGGGTTCCTGCACGTATGGCAGCCGCCCTACTGCGGCGTTTCGACTCAGCACGTTTCCTTACGATTTGTGCGTTTGTCAAAGGGGTGACTTTGCGCTTCTTGCCAGGTGCAGGAGAGGGAGTAGATGTCACGGTTGGTGTGATGGGGTACAGCTTCTGGCAGTCCGTGCATTGGTATCCAGATGTTCTAGAGGAAATTCAGTACTAGAACCCTACAGCAATACCGTATAAAACTTGCCCAGCAGAAACGATATGATTAGAATCGAGGGTCGCGATAAAAGAAGCCATTGTAGCGTGCCACTGTGTCACGGTTTGTGTCGTGCATGTTGGACTCGTGGCCTGGGTCGAGTTGCATCTGTAAGAGCATGCGTGACATATTCCAAGGTGGTAAATATCTGATGCAGGGTTACCTAGCATCATTTGCGAGCTCCCAGCTAAACACGGCTGGGCTATCAGCATAGCGAGTTACGATCTGCTGGGTATAATTCTGGAAGGCGGTCAATATTCCCGCGTGCGTGTAAAAGTCGTCGTGATACTGAAGTCCGAACTGGCGAACATAGAGATCCATACCACCTATAAAAAGTGGCAATTCATCTCAAGTTCGATTGGACACCAAGTGTTGGCTTACCAAAGTCGTTGGAAAGTGTGTTACGTGGAATATTAGTAGATGCGAGCACCTGAGTCGAATTGCCAGTGGTCGTTGTGTTGGGAACAGGGTTCCAATTATTCGTTAGTGATAAGATGACATATAGCCCTTGTTGTTCTGCCATTTGGATCACTGTATCAAGTTTTTGGAGTCCATTCGGCCCATCGTTAATTGTGGTAGTCCCATTCTGCACCAACTGGAACCATGTCCCTGTATCCGGAATCGTTTCCACGTCTATGATGAAGTCAATAATCACCGCCAAACTCTCTAGAAATGGCATTGAACAAACCGTTAAATGCCCAGAGCCTAACAACCTTGATCCCGAGAGACGAGATGTTCGCTAAGACGTTCCAGATGTCGTCGTTAGATTCTAAAGTTGGCAGCCAGTACAAGTTCGTCCCAACATATCTAAGTGAGCTGTGGCGCGATGTGTTTGCACTCCAGATCCTGAAGAAAATGATTGATCCTACCTGCCGTTGACAGAAAATCCGCTACTAGTAGAGCTCACGAATGAGGTCGGGTCTCTCTTTGCGATCGTCCTTGATGGAGTCACAGCCAGACACAAGGAGATCGATGTTAGGAGCCAAAAGTACAGGAGGAAGTGCATGGTAACAATTGGTCGACCTCTTGAGAGAAGAACGGGCGTAGGGAGTTCGTACTCACTTGGGCGTCCATTCAGGTTGATATGTAAGACTGTGCTGGGAAGCATGAGGCAGGCACAAGCGCGCACCGAATGAATGGTTGTTCGCTTCCCTGGGTCTCCTTCGGCCGGAGGGGGGCAATGCTGAACGTTCAGCACGTTCAGCAGATGGCAACAAGGAATGAATTCCTGTGCTGAAAAAATAGTGAGCGCGAGTATGCGACCATCATGCAATTAAGACTTGGTAAGTTGTTTCTTGATATATGGAGCTGAACTTTTAGTATAATGGCCTGAACGAGTAGCCATTAGGGTGTCGGGCCGCCAGTAAGTAGTAGTACGTACGTACACAATTATCCAGTGTGGTCACGCAGGTCTTAGTCTCGATCTCCTGGACCCTACATAGCGGTAGACCATAAATAGAAGGAAGACAGTTTTCTAACGCAATGCCAGTCAATGCGACTATCATGGAAGGCTGGAGAGTTCCATAGCGTTCGTGAGCGCCTTCAGAGGCTGCAAAATGTTGGCCTCGTCAGAGCGCTTAGCTTGTGCCAGCCTGGGGGGTTTTTGGGTATTTTCAGCTCCCAAGTTGTTAATGACGACATTGGCGAGTTCTGACAACTTGGGGTACCTGGATCCTGGCTGGCAGCTCTCGAACGAGTTCAGGTACTCGGGTATTTTTCAATATGCAATTATTACCACACCCAGTGGTTCTTTTTGATGCGAAGTCGGAGCGCTCTGGGACGCTCGTGATGCGGCTGGGTTTATTGTTTATTGTTGGACACATCCCTCGATTTCTCTGGCGCGCTGTGGGTCGGTGCGAAAAATTCTCCCTTTGATACATTAACTATGCATCACACATTCGAATTCCCCGAGTCCATGCTCCGCAATGGCAGTTTTTAAGCGCTCCATCATGACAGCATATTTACACTCTGAAGATAACAATGTCATGTTCAACATTCAACTAGTATGAACCAGATCATGCGTGCTTGGATGTCCCGTGCACCTCGAAGGGCACTTGGAAAAGCCGGATGCAATGTTTGAGAAAATGGGGTGTATGTATGCTTGTTGATTGAGGAGATCGATCATTGTTTGCCAAACGAGCCGAAGAGAAGCGGGGAGTGCCCAGAATAACGCAAAAGACGGGTGAAATGAATGAGTCATCTACTGAGGACAGCCTGCTATCTAGCGAGAACGTCAACACTCGAGATGTGACACAGGCAAGAATACTCCCATCTCGAACTCAGCAAAATTATGGAGGTATTCGTCCAATCGATTCCTATTGATCTTTTGGTAAGCTTCGCGATCCAGCCTACAAACCATGTGCATGATAGGCCATCGCTGCACTGCGATTTCACTAGTAGTATGCTGTTTGCTGGGATACTTCTTCTCTTATCTGAAACCCCCTCAAGCTGATCCTCAAGCCCTCAGGCCTTGAGTGACGAAGGAAGACAGTCGGTTCCTTCTAGCCTATTCTTAGATTCCGTACTAATATAGGTATATAGACAGTACCGGACTGTAGACAAAATGAAAATAGCCATTCCTTCTTTACCACAGCCTATTCTCGTCAAAATCATCTCTAAGTATGTACAAGAATAAAAATATCAATGCCCCCCTTTCCCGTACGGCTGCCTGTCATTTGTGACAGTACGGTAGTAGTATGTCAAAGTACATTTCCCACGAAAAGTGAGGTCGACTACGTTGCCATCAAGGGCTTCAAATACGTCCGCACACTTCTCCCGCCGCACACTTCAAGTTAGAAGGTCGCCCCAGTTCGCTCGTCCTGCGAATAATGCTTCTCTCAGATCATTGTAAACGCTCGTGGCGACATGTCGTACTCATTTTAACTCTTTTACTCTCATCACTCATCTCTGTTGACGCCTGTGAGTGTGCTCGAGGCTTCCATCTCGGTTCCGTAGTGTCACTGACAAAAGACTCGTCTGTGCCTCAGATTTTATTGTGAATCAGCCAAGTTCATCCACAACGTGGAAGAATGGCTCCCCTTATCCCGTTTCATGGACTTTGGGTTTATTGGATGGAGTTGAGACCTTCGATATTGAGATAACGCGACTCAGTCGAGGTGGAGTTTATTTGGTTGCTACAGAACGTAAGTCTTCAATATTCAATCGTACGGCAGCTTCGATGGATGCTGAAGAGACTACTCCAGTGCCGTATACCATGACTAGTCTAAACATTGTCCTCCAAGACGTACCAGCAGGCAATGACTATTTTTTACTTTGCCGCGACTCCGCCGCTGGCATCACATATTCCGTTTCCTCGCGCTTCTCTGTCGCTGATGCCAATGCCACGGGGAGCAATCCAAGTCCAGCTTCCGCCCCGACAGCGACTGTTAGTGGCACACCGAATGCTCTCTCACAGTACGCACAGACGTTCGGGGCCATCGCTACGAACGGTGTCGCACAGCCGGGATGGTCCGGTATCAGGAACCAAGTCACAGCCATTAGTGTGGCTGTGGGAGCTGTCTTAGTTGGTGGTGTTATGACGTTGTACTGATTTCTTTGATCTTCATCAGGGTGCTCTCTGTTTTCGCAAACTAGACAATTTACAACATGGACGAATACCTATCTCTTTTAGTTATGCAGTTCCCGCTACTTAAGTAGTGGGATCTTGCACCGGGTTTATCTAGAAGGGCTATCGTGTAGGACATTCTGGTTCCTTGACCGCTTCTACTCCTGTAATCTAGTGGTACTCCCGTACTCTTCTATAGAACATTTTTCTGGTTTGCATGGTGGAGACGTTGACTTGCTTTCCATGATTGACATATTTGCATAATAATCTCATGCGAATTTAAGCTTTTTGCAGCACGTGCTCCTACCACAAGTTGACTAGCAGAAATTCCTCTCCAAGCGACTCGGACGGTGCCTTCAGGAAGGTCTGAAAGACAACCTCGTCTGCCATCACAGGACGCTTCACACCGTACTGCGCAAGAGCCTCAAGGCAAAGTTTCGCAACTTCCCAGCCGACTTGATGCAATGACGTGGGTTGTGCGCTGAAACGACCGTCGCCTACGAAGTTATGCTTTTTCTTCCTGCATCCAATGGCATCTACTTTCAGCCAGTCATTGAGCAATCTACACTTCAGCTCGCCATTCTCGTATCGAAGACAGATCCAGGTGAGGACTCAGATGAACGACTCAGCGTCGTGGCGATACAGGTGCTCGACCTTGCCTTCGAGGGCTGCCTTGGTGAGAAGCTCCATCGCCATGAATGGTACAGTTCCTGTGCGCTCATTGCCGGTGGGAGAATCTCGAGTGGATGACAAGTCGTAGTTGTTGAGGATGCCAATGATTAGACCGCTAGAGGTCTCGTAGAACATGAGGTTGCTAGGGCTGATGTCACGATGACGGACGCCGTATTTCCAAAGGACACGATGGCCTGTTATCGTGGTAATGAGCAATGCAGTGGTACAAGAGAAAGGACGCCTACAGAGTACCGCGTGCCACCATGCGTTAAGAAACTTGTCTCTGCTCAGATCCGTGATTGGGCGAAGTTTCCTGAACACGATAATGTAGAAGTCGCGACTACCCCGTTCAACGTCATCGATTCCTAGTGCCCTTCTGATGTTCGCCATAAATATCTCTTCAAATTTATGGAACCACACCATCTCTGGGACATGGCCGGTAACCTGCGTCCGCCCCTCGTCTGTCGTCCCTTCCTGCTCTCCGTCTGCAATCTCATACACATCATTGAGTATATCAGGCTCGCTCTGATGCAATTCTTTCCGCCAAAGCTCCTTAGGATCGTTAAGACTGTCGCGACCCCCTGGGAGACTCGAAAGTATGTGACTGGTGACTGGAAACTCGATAGTTGCACGTCCGCATAGACCAAAATGAGTCGTGCGGTCCTCGGACTCCAAATTATATAAACGTGAGGTCCACCTGCTGTTTGTTTTTATCCTTTACTACAGTCGTGGGCGAAGATCCTGACTCGAGCCCGAATAACGGGTTCATGCCCCATTGCGCACGTTGCATTCGCTGCATGATAAGTAGCAAGACCAGAAAGCGTGAAAAGGTCCTGAACGAGATTGAACGAGAGCCTTGAATGGCGTTCTGCAGATCATCATCTGGACGAAGTGTTCAACTCGACGACATGTCTGCAGTATGGCATCGACTTACCATTTACCAGAGGAAATGACATGCTGCCTCGTGATGTAAGCCGCGACCTTTTCAGCGACATACAATGCATTCTGAACGATAGCAGGTAGTTTTATCGGCTCTTTATTGTTGTCCTCGTCATTCTGCTCGTTGTTGCTCTTGGATCGCTTGGTGCTGCGTTCGGTGGAGGCTAAAAATGTTCAGAGTCGCGCTCCTTCTTGAGCTGCTCGAACTACCGGCCTGCTGCATCGCACATCAGTAAGGAAGCGGCAAGCGGACATACTAGGTAGCTTACGCTCATTCGATGTCTTCAAAGTGGAAGCAGCAGTAGGTACACCCGTTAAATGCGGAGGTTTAGTAGGGTTATATTGTTCCTGCATTTCCTTCCGAAGGTCCACATATTGCTAGGGGAAGCGTATTTCTTCACGCCGTACGCCATAGTAGGGGGGAGGGAGGATTCATTTCACGCTTCGTGATTGTCGATGAAAATTCATTCATTGAAAGCTCGCGTCGGGCGCCGTGCATGCCATCTCGGTGTAAACCAGCCATCTTTCCGCCATTCCGCGCCTTCCGAGCGCTTCTACAAGAGACGACCACGATGTCAGGTTCGCGTTTGGACTCCGCGCCCTGATAGTATTGGCATATGTACATTGGGTCGTTCCGGTGAAATAAAATGTCGTTCGTACCATTGGCCTTGGAAGAAGGTAACCCAGTCACGTCCAACGTCTTCAGTTGAATGAATGCCGTGTTGAAAGCTTGAGTAAAATACGCGTAACAAACGGTGCGACCTCACCTTACTGCTATCGCCCATTTTATCCTAGACCGTGTTGGTAGATGATAAGGTGTTTCGGACGTGGCTGGAGGCACACGTACCATCATCGCTCCGGGTACAACTTCCACTTGTCAACTTGTACTAGAAGTAAGCGAGCTGTGTCGTTTCGGTAAAATAAAAGATCTCTCGAATCGTTGTCCTTTGGAGAAATCCAGGCACGTCCAGGGAGTAAAATGCGCGTAGTAGTTTGTCTTCAGAAATTGAATTGGCGTTACTATCTTTTCATAAAGTAATTTACTAGTAAAATCTGTAATGGGAATTCGTGACTTGTTCGTGACTTTGGCTTATCTCATCTATACATCTTGATTTTGAGTAGTAGTAGCCCGGACCGTCATTTAGACCTTAGACCTGAACGTCGAACACCTGGCACTCACGCATTTATTCCGGTATGCCTGAAATCACGATTCTCAAGCGACCGAGGGAGGAAGCAGTCATCACCCAGCGGATGTTCTTTAAAAAGACTGCCAGAGGGAAGGTTATGAAAGGTATTACACAATCATACTCCGTCTCCTGACTCTCCTCATGCATCTGATCCCGCTCAGTTCTACGTGAAAGGTACCTTCGAGACGATATATCTTGCGGTATCAACGGTTGTAGGGCATGTAACGCAGCAGCACAGACCGTCCTTCCGCGTTCCGGGGACACTACGCACAAACTTTTCCCCACTGGGCACTATATCCTGCCCGATACCAATGTGTTTCTTGCACAGGTATGACCATGGTACCAAGTCGTCTACTGTGCTAAAAAATCTCACAGATGGACTTGATTGAATCGAATCATTTCACTACACCCATCATCGTCCTACAAACCGTCATGGAGGAAGTTCGTCACCGGTCTTTGCCTTTGTATAGTCGTCTCAAGGCTCTCACAACGACTGACGAGCAGAAAGTTTGGGTGTTTTATAACGAGTTCAGGTCGTGAGTCATCTTCTCAAATGCATCCATATTGTCGAACTTCACTTTGTCGGTTAATAATGTGTTGCTTTGAGACGCCACTGTTCCGAATTATTCTCCAGTCGTGACGTTGTTGCTTTGTATCTTCAAGCATCCTCCTACCAAATTTAATCGCTGATCTTTGTGACCTAGAGAGACTGCGATTGTGCGAGAGGAAGACGAGACGCCGAACGACCGCAATGATAGAGGTTGGTGACATATGGGTTATCGTTGAGTATTTACCAACATAGTTTTCACAGGCATCAGGAAAGCTGCGCAATGGTATAATGCGCATCTAACCCTGGCTCACCCTCCGATCCGGGGTCAACCAAATTTAGCGCTACCGAAGGTTGTTTTACTTACAGACGACTTTGCAAATCGCCAAAAAGCAGATAATGAGAGTATCCCGTGCATCTCAGGTGCGTGTGTCGTCTGCTATATACTTTGTTTCGCCTTCTCACCGAATCCCTGAAGTGCGCAATTACGTGGAGGGCATGAAAAATTCAGATCTACTTCTAGATCTACTTTCGGCGACTGGTTCAGACGAACTCGAGCCGACCAGAGCCGTTGCAGGGCGCACTGCGCTCTATACTGATGTATATTAGATATATCTTTTCTATCTCTCGGGACTTACATTTCTTTGCAGTATCTTCCCATGTCCACCCTCCTGGCCGGTGTCAAAGCTGGTCAGCTCCATCAAGGACATTTCAACGCTAACCAATATAACTACCTCGAGGTATGCAAATGACACTATCTCTAACGTCTGCTCATTAGTTTCCAGGGTACCGTTCCTGTCCCTGCATTCACGAAACCCGTACTTCTAGTGGGCAGGGAAAATATGAACAGAGCTGTTCAGGGGGACGTCGTCGCTGTCGAAGTATTCGACGAAAGTGAATGGAAAGCGCCGACTGATGAAGTCATTGACCAGGACGGTGAGCTTACTTATTAGACAGGTAGAGTAAATGCTGAGTTCTCTCTCTAGCCACACTTAAAAATGACGATGCAGAGGACTCGGAGGAAGAAGGCGATGATCTGATGGTGCATGAGCATGAATCCAAGGCACTTCGCACCGAACGTACGAAGAAGCCTCATACAGAGAAGCAACCGACCGGTCGAGTGGTTGGCATCATTAAGCGCAACTGGAGAGCGTATGTTCCCTTTATCTTCTGCTTTTATGCCGGTAGACTGACGTGCGTTTTGGCGCAGATACGTCTGTCACATCGACTCTACAAGTCTCACCTCAAATAACTCTACTTCGCTCGGGCTTCAAACGGTATTTGCCACTCCAGTTTCGCGACTCCTCCCTCGCATCCGGCTACGTACTCGCCAGGCGCCGTCACTCGTCGGACACAAGATATTGGTAACAATAGATCGGTGGGATGTTACTTCACGTTACCCGGAGGGACATTTTGTCCGTGCGCTCGGAAAGGCGGAGAGCAAGGAAGCAGAACAAGAAAGCCTCTTGTTGGAGTTTGAGGTGCCATACAGGCCCTTCGGAAAGGCGATTCTTGACTGTCTGCCACCAGAAGGCGAGCAATGGGTCGTCCCACCTAAGAGTGCAGCCAATTCGGAATGGAGAGACCGGGTGGACTTGAGAGATCTCATTATCTGCAGTATAGATCCACCAGGATGTCAGGACATCGATGATGCCCTGCACGCGCGTCGTTTGACCAACGGTAATATCGAAGCTGGCGTTCGTAAGTATTTTACCTTCCTGCTCCTTAAGTTTACCTTCTCATGATGACCAACAGACATTGCCGATGTGTCACACTTTGTCCATCCGGATACCGCAATGGATAATGAGGCTGCTGCCCGTGGTACTACGGTCTACCTCGTTGACAAGCGCATCGACATGTTACCTGCGCTTCTTGGAACGAACCTGTGCTCACTCAGGCCGCATGTCGAACGATTAGCTTTCTCTGTCATCTGGGTTGGTTAATTCCTTGTGATGGGCATCCTTCTTCACTGAACTTTTGATAGGAACTGACCCAAGATGCTGAAATAGTGAACGTGCGTTTCACGAAATCGGTTATTGCATCCAAGGCTGCATTCGAGTACGGAGAGGCCCAACTTCGAAAAGATGATCCGTAAGCCACACGGGTTTCTTGACCTATATCCTACACCACTGATGACTTGACTGCAGAAAACTCAACGACGAGCTCACGCAAAGCATCCGGCTGCTGAACTCCCTTGCACAGAAGCTGAAAGCCAAGCGGATGGCGGCCGGCGCGCTCAACCTCGCATCGCCAGAGGTGAAAATTCACCTGGACAGCTCCGAGTCATCCGATCCTGTAGATGTAGAGCAGAAAGCGTTGCATGAGACGAACTCTCTGGTGGAAGAATTCATGTTGCTCGCCAATACCAGTGTGGCGCGACAGATCCAAGAATCGTTCCCGCAAACAGCGGTACTGAGGTAGTTTCTCTAGCTTGTTCATATGCGCTTTCTTAACCTGTCGCAGACGGCATCTGCCACCACCGCATACGAATTTTGATAAATTGCAAGATATTCTGCAAAAGCGCAAGGGACTCAAGCTCGATGTATCCAGCTCTGGTGCACTAGCAGATTCCCTTGACAAATGCGTAGTGCGTTATTTTCCCTGCCGTCTTTTGACTTCATTGATTGTTCAACTGGTGCAGGATCCCAAAGAGCCAGCTTTCAACACGTTGGTGCGCATCATGGCGACGAGGTGTATGCTTTCCGCCGAATATTTCAGTTCCGGCAGTGTCTCTCGAGACACGTTTGGACACTACGGTCTTGCAAGCCCAATTTATACACATTTCACAAGTCCTATTCGTCGTTATGCGGGTGCGCGTTCTACGTGATATCTTCCCCCCTGCTGATATTTGATACTTTGTTTATTTCTTAGACGTTCTTGTGCATCGTCAGCTCGCCGCCGCTATCGGTTATTCCCCTCTACATCCCACTCTTCACGCAAAGATGCACGTTGAGCGCATCATGGACGTTGTTAATAGGCGCCATCGGATGGCGCAGATGGCAAGTCGCGCCAGTGTTGAGTTCTACGTTGGTCTGGCCCTCAAAGGCCGAAATGAAAGAGAAACAGAGGTGGTCGAGGATGCTTTCGTCATCAGGACATTTCGGAATGGTCTCGGGGTGTTTGTGTCCAAGTGAGTTTGCAGTTGTCGATGATTATTGAAGGTACTCAAACCGATTTACTATCACTTAGACTTGGACTCGAGGGTCTGGTAATGTTCAAGAGGGACACGCAGTTCGACGCGGAGAACTACACCATCACTGTCCCTTCATCTGGTACCGGGCGACCCGATGTGACGATATCCGTTTTTGACAAGGTCACTGTGAGGATTGAGGTCGAGAAGGATAAGAATACTCAAAGAGGGCGAGTTAAAATGACGCTAGTTAGTCCAGTGGATTCAAGGGCATTGTAATTTACGACGTATGGGTTGATGTACTTGGGTTGGATTCAAGTTAAAGTAACAATCCTAATCACAGCGCGCAAATCCCAATGTTTGGCCACAAAACATCTGAAAAATATCTAGATGAACATGTACAATGAAAATTGAGAATGTTGGACAAACTATTTTGTCACGATGTTCCATAAGATCACATTTTGAAATATGTGATAAATATTTTTTCACATGTGCTGTCAATTCTCACTCTCAATTTTCATTGTACATGTTCATCAGATGTTTCGTGACCAAACATTGGGATTTGCGCCCTGTGAATACGACTCGATGAGGCTCGAGACTCGTTTAAGACGACGGGGATTATGGCCCGAGTTGCGAAGGACCTCACTCTGAGTTCACCGACTTAAAATGGGTCAGAACTGGTGAGCCCATAGTGTAGTACAGTAGATATGCTCATAATGCATAATGCATAATAAGAAATAAGAAATGATAGAGACATATTTGCTCATATACCACCACTATGCATTATGAGCAGAGCCTGATTCATGACAAATCTACCATGATGCATAATTTTATACGTCCAAAGTCGGTTTGTTATAGATTTTTATTCTCTCATTTTTTCCTTATGCATTATGAGCATATCTACTGTAGAAGGAACAACCATCTTTATTCGTCCATGGTCTGTCTACGGGAGACTACGGTGAGTCGCAGACATCGCTTTATATTACTTGATGGTGTGATGTGTAGGATCTACACACCCACCAAGAACTCATATCCACTGTCCTTGTTATATCCAACATCCGGAGTTTGGAGAGACATCACAATCCGCGGCTGTACTATTAGTAATGCCCAGGCCTCAGGAGTATCATTCTCGATATGCGACTCCAAAAATAAGACTGTTGACAACCATTTAACGTTATAACTCCTCAGACGGATGTTAGCATCAGCAGGAACACTGAAGCAAACGCTTCTTTACAGCAATACTGATGGCAAGCGACAGTGGTGGAAGAGACTTCAAATTAACCAAAACAAGTATTTACGGAATGAAGTCCTGGCCTAAACCAAACACGTTCCCTCAAGAAGCAGTTTTTGAGCGCTCTTTGACCGAACCAAGTTATTAGATGCACTAGGCTACGGGCGCCTCGTCTTCTATTCAACGCTATCATCGTCCCAATGCCAGGTCCCGCGAATAAGAGCAAGAAGAAGGGGACTGGCAAGACGAAGACTCTCGACGTCTCCGAGTCATCCAGCCAGCTAAATGCTGCAAACCCAAACCAATGTTCCTCATTTGAGGCTGATGATAATGGAACGATGCGTAGGAACAGGTCACACAAGGTGAAGGGTACGGGGAATAGCAAGAAGTCTCCGAACCCAATTCAATGTCTCACCTTGGAGGAGGATGAAATGACGCGTTGCAACCAGCCAGCTACAGAAGGCTACCCGCGCCCTGAGCGCTGCAAGGTCCACCAAAACCAGTACCGCCTGATGTACAAGAAGTACAAGGATGCTTCCAAGGTTGTTGATGATGTCAAATCCGGGAGAGAACTCCCGACGAAGCAGGACATTGAGCGTTACACGAATTTGGACACAACGCTTGAGAAGATTCGTTGGTTACGCAAGTATCTGGAGAGCATTCGGGTGGAGAGGACTGGCAGGGATATCCACCAAAGGCGATTTTTCTTGAAAGGTGGGCCCCCTCTTATACCATGACTTTAGCTAACTCGATCGTACGCATAGCTGACGACGGACACAAGAAACGTATAAAGGCACTCGCCAAAAAAATGGTGACAGCTGTCGAGATCCTTAGCAGTCTGCAAGAAAGGGCGTTGGATCTCTACGTTGCTAGCAATCCTGGATGCGACTGGATGAGGCCGGTTCAACTGCCAAAGAACTTCGGTAGCACGGTCGATCCAATCCCTACCGAGACTATCGTCGAAGCAGCTCAACCAAAAATACACCTTCCGAACTATGGATCGAAGACGCGAATGCTGTCCGCTCCGAGATCCTCTGAACCAGCGGATGAGGATCTAATTGATCTTGAGCACCAAGCGTAAGTCTCCCTGGTGATTCGTAATGAGGACGACGACTTTCAATTCGTTCATTCTAGACAAAAAAATCGGCTACTGCATGGGTTCAAGATGTTCATGGATCCTGAATGTGTTGCAAGCTTCTACCATGATGAAATGGGTTTAGATACATCTGATCCATCCATCAAAACTTTAACCTCTATATTCCAAGACGTTCTTCAACAGTACGCACGGCGAATCATCTTTCACGAGCCAGATCTCTTCTTTAAGTCCCTCGACAAGGTGTCTTTCAAGGACCTCCTCCTGGCCGACGATTTCTCTAATGAGGACGTAGCTAAATTTTCACTGCTATTTCAAGCGCGATTAGGTTTTGGATTGGTGTGGTTCAAGGATGCAGTAATTGACGCTCTTGTGATGTCGAAGAAGGGTACCGCCGCTAATATCGGTAAACTGAGTAAGTGGCCTTCATATTGTAAAACGCACCGCCTCATGCTGCTTAGGTAGCCGACACCAGGTACTTGGGGGATGGATCTATAACTGTGCCCATACGCACACGATCCCTCATGAAGCTTGGTGGGCAAGTACCTTTTGAAGCTCCTGTGTGCCCCATGATGCTGACAATGATTAATCAGCACATGCTTACGCTTCTGGAACCTCCTGCCGACGTGGAGAATCGCTTTGTTCGCTTGTGCAATAACTTCGATGACATGATCAATTTTCTGTCTTTTGGAGCAATCGGAATGGTACCACCTCCGACGTTCTGCAGTGGACAATACTATGAGACGGATGCTGTGGCATCCCGGAAACATCTTTCCCTCTCTGGGGTCGTTGTCACTGACATGGTGTCATCCCCAAGGGCCCAGTACATGAATGGTCCTATACCTACGACGCGTCGGGGCAAAATGCCAGGATGTATCGTCTGGCGCCAGCTAGAGACGAGAGCTCATATGTTTGGCGCCCTCAGAAATGAGCCCGACCTGTTCAATGATGCTTTCCTGCGAGAGCTTCAAGCGCGACCCGACCTCTTTCAAGTAGTAACACGGTCTGAAACAGATCCCGGGCATGACGTCCAAGTTTTCGGCGCTGGCCCCACAAACGCGCTGCCAGCCATGCGGCACCGGCAATTTGAAGCCCCCCCAGCTCCCTTCGCAAATCGACCAACAGGCTCTGGCGAGTGGATGGTCTCAAGATCCGCAGTCGATGTTTTGTATGGCACCCACGCTAAGATGCCAGGCGCGCCAAAGCAGCCGTTTCCGGGATATCTCCAGATACTGAACGGTGGTAAAAGCAGGGGCTGGTTTTTCCGCTTTAAGAAGTTCCCAGTGAAGTACATTGCAATCTTGGATACGATTCCGAATCGGCATAGTTCAGTCTTGGCTAGGAATGTTGCATGGGCAGCACTTCGGGCGGGGGGATATGGAGAAGGAGAATATGATGCACGAATGTATGCGAGGGCCTCGGACAAGCTTTTTCAGAAGCGGGCAGAAGAAATTCTTGCATGGATGCCAGAAAGCTGCGGCGGTTGGAAGGCAACGAAGATGGAGGATGGCTTCGATTAAGATAAAGTGCGGGTGAAGAAGGAACGGGAGGGGAAGCCCCAAATGAACGTGGATGCATTGTGAGCTGAGTCTGATCACCTGCTATTTCGTATATTTTCTGTGTCCTGTATGTACACGTATTCCACCGAACCAAATCGCTTACCTGTCTCTCAGTATCTTCATGTGCTATCTGTACCTTGTCTAGCAAGCTCCCCGTGCTCTCATGTAGCTCCAATTTTTCATAAGATACCTCCGTTCCACTGCTCATAACATTCATTTTCTTAATGCCCGTTACAAATTTGAGATTGTCGGACTAGATAACGAGTCTCAGTCGTGAAAGAAAGACTCATATTATCGGTGAGTACAAACCTAGATAACGAGTCTAGGAAGGGCAAAAGCTAAGTATGTGAACTATAGGAAAGTGAACTATACACACCTCAGTCGTGAAAGAAAGACTGAGGTGGGCTACTAGATATTTGGTATCTTATATAGAGGAGAGGGAAATTTTATCAGGTACGAAATGTCTCCTTTAGCAACGCGGTGACTCTTTGACAGTTCGTCATATATTCGTCGGATGTCTTCGGACGTATCATCCGTTAGTCTTGACAGAGATTTTCAAAAATTCAGCCTCGCAGGGTTGTTCAGAATTCAAATTCGCAGAACGCTGCGCGATTTATTTTCCCGAAAATTGAGATTTACGAGGGGCATTAACTTTATACTCGAAAATCACGCAAAGTCACCCTTTGGCACGTGACATTAGTTGTGTGTGCATGAGCCCTATCTTAGCTGTCTTACTCCTAAGTTCCAACAAGAGATGATCCAGTGTGAAGCTTCTCGCATTTACGACTAGGTATCTCCAATTATGAGATGTTTGACGAACTTAGCCAGTCGCGTGAAAATATGGACCTCCCTTGCTGCCCAGATGAACCACAGTATGGACATGGTAACAACCACGGACCCACTGGCGACCGACGCCAGCATCGCCATCTTCGTAGAGCTGAACACGTTGAACAAGAAGGATATTACAAAGAAGATCATCCTAGTCAAGGGCAACATAACTATTAGTCCTGCCTGTGGTTAGGAGAATACTACTCGACCTACCCCCACATGAGCATTGCGTAAGGAAGACTGTGAACCGTGGCAATGGCTCTGATCCCGAAGAATGTCCCCGCCATTTTTGACAGGAGCTGTGCCTGATATGACGAATTAGCATTGCGGAGATTGGCACGCTAGGCTGAAAGACTTACTGCTCCCTCCGCTGATTCAGGACCATATCTTTGGGTTTGACGCGCCAGCAGGAGTGAGACGATCAAGGACCCAGTGATGAATATAATTGAAACGTAGGTAGCAACGACTCCAACCGATTGCGACGTGTCAATGTAGACGTTTGGTACTGCAAGGAAACTCACATCCACGGCTAACATGACGGTGGACTTAGGGTAGAAATAAAATCTGGATCAATATTTTTTAAATGGGATGTTTACCCGGATGATACGCACGTAAATTGTGATCCCAGTCCATTCCGACATGAGATTCCTGCTGAAGTCTTTCCACCGGGGCGCGTTGATGCACTCATCTACCCACACTCTTCGAAGGTCGTTGTAGTGCGCCTGCGGCGCCCAAAAAAGCATAGCATCAAGAACTGATGAAAGATGCATGGTGAGTGGACGGAACAAGCCGTTAGCCTCCCTGTACACAGATTTGTCGGCCTCGAGGCGAGCGCAAGGTAGACCACAGAAGTTGAAAAACCTGGCTCTGCCTTCACGATGAATGAGCCACGTTGTGAGCTGCCGAAACGAAGAACATACTAAAGTAATTCATGAACCTCGCTATTGATGAAAATCATGAATATTTACGATGAATGAACTATGTCCCGGTGTATAGTTTTGCTTACCAATAACGCAAGTGGGATGAGGGGAGTCGTCGTCGTCCTCAGCGTTCACTAAGAGCGCATAGTAATGGCAGTTCAGGCCATCAAACGTATATGGTTCGAAAAAACTGTCCCACCTTGGAGATGGTTCATTAGCTCCAGGATACTTGAGAGTTCACCAGCATCAAAAGGCGACAACGACGTGTCCGAAGTGATGACCTCTGAATCTCGTGTTCAGAAATAATATAGGGTAATTCGTTGAGGCGATCGGTACCTGCACTCGTATACATGACGACTGCCCTCAGTTCCTTGATAAGCTTGACCCGATCCAGCTTGTGGTTGGGGTAGCGTTCGCAATGAGCCCTGCTCGTGTCGGGTGAAGATGGTCATATTGAATCTGCAAATACACTTGAATGGAAATTGGTCCGGCGAGAAGGAACCGAAACTCATACAATTGTAAGTGACAAACCAGTATTCAGTCTCTAAGGCATATCCTTATGACTAGTTCAACCAGTGGCATTCAGAGTTCTGCATGACATACCAACGTGACTGTCGTCAGTGATTCCTCCCAACCCACAAAAAATGTCGTTTGTCACGTCATCATGATCGTGAAGCCAAAATAAAGATCGGTTGGCATGGTCGACAAAATAGTATTGACAAGGATGTTCGGTATCGACTCCAGCTTGCGCTACTTGCACGACGAGCTCGATGCCATTATCTTCGAGGTCCACTGCTTTTGTGCGTGCTAAGCTGCGCAGCTCATCCACATATTCGTCTACAAAATGGAATGAGGTTTCCTCCACGTTTGCTTCAGTGAACGTTCTCTGTGAATAATAGGTTCAGTGACCCACAACGAACATGTATGACTTTTCGTGTCAATAAATGCCTACTTTACTGTTATTGTGCAAATAAAGCGCGCCTTCGGGGTGTACACACTGCTGCCAATCAATGACATCGTCCAACCAAGGGCATGATCTACACATTTTATCATCGGCATTCACACATTGCTTGACTGATGTACTCACTTGTTAGGAAACTTCCGCGTGAGTGCCGGAATCTTCTTGTACTTAAGAGATTTATCTCTGGAAGATGACTCTTCAAAATCATCCACTATTGTGACAGAGTGCTGCAACCACATACGCATGATGACGACTCTCGTATCGTAAATCATTACTTGCACCAACTGGCTTGGGAGGGATATGGGAACCATTGGAAGAGATAACGTTATCAACTTCTGCATGCGAAGAAGGCTCGGACGTCTGACTCGGAGACGAGATAGTTTGCTGGGGAACGAATGGAACAGGCATAGTCACAGAGGGTGATAGTGAAGACGGCACTACATCAGGAGAGCTGTCCGCGGCAGAAACTGGTGTGATTTGCCTGTAAAGTGGTAGGAATGGCAAGGCGGCCTGGGAACACCATCCACTGGAGGTACCGGTCAAGACAATATATGACGCTGGAGCGGACTCTGGGACCCTTGAGTCAGTGCTATGACTTGGTAAACTGCGAATCTTAGTTATGAAGCGTCGAAAGTAAGACAGGAGAATGGATAGTCTCCGGATTGATGCAGCGGTGACTCTGATGAATGTTGCTAACACTTGGCACAGGCGTTTCAGCAGTTTTTGAATCAGTTGTGCGCTCGACATAGTCTGACGATTGTTCCGACTTCGACTGTCGCCTTGGGACGAAATGACCGAATGCGATGGTACTCACTGAGTTTGAGATGGTCATGGGACTCCTGCACTGAGTACGTACTACCAGGTGGCGCTTCCGAGTCCAACGTTGATGTGGCGCTATCTCAACAATGTTGCAAGGCTTGGCGGGCGGCTATTGTCGCTATTGTTTCCCGTAGTCAGACCATGATAGAAGGAAGACACTCGTTCCTTCTTTCTCAAGTTGTCGCTATGACGGGTACTGTACATATCACGTTCACACATGCAACTTTATATAAATGACTCAGAGCTACATAGTAGAAAAATCGTACACTGGCACGTTCCTATCACTCGTATCATATCTGTGCCCAAGTCGTCTCGTCGGTTCAAGGCTGCCCATGCACGAGTCTTTTCGGTATCGTAAGTGATTTGCAAAGATGACGAACCTCGGTGCGCACGTCAACTCGCACAGATGCGCTATGTTTGTATGACTTTATGTCACGATGGAGAGTGGATGTGCTCTAGCGCCAAAAGTTGGCATGCAGAAGGTTAGGCATATGATACGATACATTGAGGGAGACAGCCAAGTACCTGAGGAATGATCCTCTCTCGCACATGAGGGCCTAGAAACTTGGGCCTGTAATGGCGTAACATCGTTCATCGATAATCATATGCGAGGATTGGAGGTACTCAGAGCCACCCTTTCCAGCAAACGAACCAAGTTTGAGCACTAGGATTTCCGAGGGAGGTAATGACGGAACCTTTCGAAGCGCAATAATACTTTCGATCCTCCTGACATGTTCTACGCTTAATACTTACCGCCACTGATGCTGAGCGTTAGACTTACTGCAACTTCGAAACATCAAGCTGCATGTCATGTACTGCGGGTGGAAGTCACAGGACGACAGAATACGATCAATCTGAGCTACGCGCAATCGACTCGTCGGTACGATTCAACACCTCTCCAAATCTTCAGCGGAATTCTATCGTTCCTTAGCAACGTGTGAACACGAGCGTCTTTGTTCTGACCACTAGTGTCTCGGTCGGTGAAGCGTTTGGGAGTACAGGATGGCGTTCACTCCTCTAACATATTTTTGGGAATACAACGCTGGAGTAGCAAGTTTTACCTGTAGCTTGTTTGTGTGGGTTAATACAAGGACACATGCATTCAGCAAGGAGAGAACGTACGTAACACAGACGAACATAATACGTGCACCACAAAATGACACTCAATCGAGCGTGGCATCCAATCCGCGCCGGGTCGTGTCGAAGGACCACAGCTTCAAAGACGCGTCCTTGACATACGGATGTGGTCGGCGCCTCGACATGGTGATCACATCTTGACTCCCAGAATTCGAATCCGAATCTTGGTCTGCTGGATGCTCGCTGTCAGAATCATCAGAATCACCCTCCGTAATACCCCCATCAAAATGTCGTGAGCCAGATGCTGACAGAAGGTTAGAATGCAACGGCTGAAATGCCACGCAGCCCACGGCATCTGTGGGCGCAGAAAATCAGCTTATGAGTAAAATAATTTTGTTTGCTTTACTGGCCTCCGTGTGCGTCGAAATTCAATTTTGGCGAGATAATTTGTAGCGAAGGTTCAGAATCCAACACCAGTTCGTCCGACTCTCCAAGATCGAACATCGAAATGCGTCCATTCTGTAACCAGTTCGTTAGCCAAGAACTGATGAATAACATGGAGATTGTACCTGATCACCGACGCTTAGCCATCTCCCAGCGTAGTCTATATCAAATTCTATTTTCTGATTGGTCAAGACTTTGCGAGAGTCAGGAGACGTTTTAAAGACTTTCACAGGTGCAGATGTATCACTGCGCAAGTCCCAGGCATATATTGCGCCGTGTCGACGAAATGCAGCATACAAGACATGTGGTTTTGTCGGATTGAACTTGAGCTGTAGGAAATGAGTTCAGGATCACTACGGATTCTTCACATGACATGCCTGCGTTACTCCAGATTGAGCACCTGCGCCTCCTATAGGCATGATGGGTACTTTATTTGACTCGGAATACAATGCAATATTGTCCATTGTTTGTGAGGAAGGCATCAGGCTGCCGATCGCGTAGTAGTCGTAAGAGGGTGAGAAGGTGATACTGGATATGATGCCTGAAATTTGATGAGTATTCGTCCGAGTACTAGGCCGACAATCTTACCTTTAAGGCCATCCTTGCTTTTCTTAGATGGTGTGGTCGGGAGCCGTTCGCCTTCACCAGGTTGCTGAATGTCGAAGATCTCAATGGCATCTTCAAAACCGCAGTATAGTCTCAGTGTAGCAACTCATGATTATCGAGAATATAGAGACAGCTTCGTGAAGAGCTTACTTGTCCGCTGTTAAGTTGAACGAGAGACTGTGAGGGGCGATATGCCTCTCGCGATGATCAACAATTGGATACGAGGCTCTCAGCTGGTGGAGTCGATCAGCCATGTGACGAAATTCCACAGAAATAGATACTCTACCCTTCCATCCGAGGCATCGAGAAGCTTCACAGGACAGTCACGCACAGAAGCAATGAAACAGTATGCTGGAGCGTTGTTGGATGATGCCCCTGGATACCAGGCATAGTTGACGATTGCTGAGGACTGCGGGAATGTACGGTTATGATGGACGGAGTACTGTGTGCCTTCGGAATGCCTTGATAATTGAACGACCTAGGGCATGCAAATGTGACTGACCTTCCCGGTTGGAGCTTCAAGGTGATGTGAGATCTAGATGATAGGGATAACAACAATGTTATACTCACATATTAAATAGCTGAAACGTCCTGTTCTCGCACTGCACGAGAAAGTTCGATCCATCTGCGCACCTTCAGTGATGAGACGATTGAATGATGTTCCAAGTGGTTGACTGAGAGGCATACCACCTGGCAGAACGAACGAAATTGTCTGTAAAGTCAGGATCTAGATCCAGATGACTTGTTAGGACAGGTTCTGGAGGATAAGTGACATCAAACTGGGGAGGATTCCAGTCCATTTCATATTCTGAGCCGACACTGGCAGTCGCCAAGATTGTCATTAGCTGAGCGAGTTGACTGCAGCAGCCAATTGGCGGCCAATTTAGCCAAACTGAGTTTCAATTCTTAAGCATCTCATCTGAGGCTACACGTGACTAGTAGTAGCAGCACCGTTGAACCAACTAATCGACACCATCTGCATGAATGATGAGCTCTAATTTCACGCGAGTGCTATTATTTATGCGCACAGCTGTAAATGCATTACTACTACTCCGAGTCCGAGTCATCGTTGTTAAGTTCTAGTCACGGTATTCCTGCACATCACCGACAGTAGGCGGTTTTGTGTGACCCCAAGTGCCGACTTCGCTCGCAGCACATTCAAACACGCCTCTCCCCTCTGTTGACGAAGCCTCTCCGTGCCGACTGACAAAGTTCAACTAGACAATGTTACTAATAGTAATCATCGTCTTCAACTACGCCTATAAAAACCTCCCCTGCCCCATGACCCTTGGTTCACACTCACTGCCGACAGGGTACTAACAGGCAAGGACGTCAGATGCGCATTCCGCCACTTCACTCGGGAAGAGGTGAGCATCAACCATATCCCGCGCAAACGTCTGTAGCCAATATCTGCATCCCTCTCCGACAGCTGTGAACATGTAACGATCGCGTCCCTTGTCGATGATCAGCTCCAAAATAGTTTCCACTGTGGTTCCTTCAGGAACCCCAGAGTGTATGTCATAGACGTTTTCGTTCAAGACTGTTGGAATTTCGCGGCTGCGCTAACAATGAACAACGAAATGTTATAGGCAGGGAACCCTTTGAAAACGCGCAAAGGTTCTCGACTCGTAGGTAAGTAACTATATATGTATGTCAGCTATCGTTATCGTATCGCAATCAGTTATGAAAGTAAGACAAAGGTACGACATCGGATATGTAGTGCGAAGGACTTCAAAAAACGTCCGAAATATTTCGACAAAGACGCTACAGTCTTTCGTCTCGATCATTTCAAGAATGATCATTCCTGGCGAATGAGGATCTCCTGGAACTACATCAACTCCCACTGAGCGGTTGGGGTCGATCTCTAGGAACATTGACCAATTGGTCGGAGGTTGACCGTCAGATCCAGTGTTTTCTGTGTTGACGTGTGCACAGAAATGAACTTGCTGCACAGCTTCTGTGAGGGCACTTGGGGGGAACTGGGATGTACCCCAATTGTTATCGACGTTGAAAATATGGGCTACAACGG
>KV448301.1:0-49955 GCA_001658105.1 Rhizopogon vinicolor AM-OR11-026 | reverse complement strand
TTTTTTGGTGCCTCTCGTCCTGCGTCCGCTCACGGGGTATTTCAGTGACTACAACTTCGTACGGAGTAATGGTAAATGCGTGCCTTCGGGTCCAGAGCGCATACCCAGCACCCAGTGCACCCTTGGGAGGCCTGACGAGACGTACATGGGATCATCTGGATATCGCAAGATTCCTGGGAACAAATGTGAGGGCGGCCTCCGTATGGACGAGCCTGTGTCCAAGGAATGTTCCGGAGGTCAGTGATTCAGAAGTTGCAGAGGTTCTATATCTGATACGTCATTCCAGCTGAACCTGCCGAAGGCGAAATCGTTCACCAGATTGTGTGTTTCTGTTCTCACTTTTGTTCACAGAGCGGATGACTTATGATATCACAGCATCCGTTTAACGCTGATATTGTGCAGAGCGAGTATTTCAAGGATTCAAAGGCGAGTCTAGTGCCTTGATGAATCTAAGGCATTAGCTCACGTCTGCCTCTGTAGACCGTCCTTGTCCGTCTTTCTGACTACACGATATGGCAATCCAGCAACGAGGGTTATACTTGGGAACAACAGCACCCAGAGGAGCGCTTCCTAGCATTTTACATGAACTCACACACCAACGACCGCGCGTACCTCATCACCGAAACTAACAAGTTCTACTACACAACGGACGTAGGTCGCTTCTGGTATTCCCTGAGCACCCCTTCGCCACCCAACACCTTCGGTGCGCAGGTGCTTCGTTTCCACCCAAAAAGCGACAACCTCATCTGGATCGGCAACGTGGACTGCGAAATAGGTAGTGATCACTGTCGCGCACAGGCACAGTATACGAGCGACCACGGGAGGAACTGGCATTTCGTAGAGGACTACGTCGTCAACTGTGACTGGGCGCGCGACGACGAGCTGCGGATCGATCCATCGCAGATCCTGTGCGAGTCGTATGAAAACAAGCAGGGCTCGCAGCGGTTTTTCGGCAAGGACAACAATGCATTGCAGCTGGTGTCAGGGACGGATTACTTTGCGAGGAAGACGAAGCTGTTTGATCATGTTGTGGGGTTCACGAAGTTTTCAGAGTTTTTAATCGTGGCGGAGGTTCGTTGGTTTTACGTTTTGTGCGTGCGTGCGTTTGGTTGATTTGAGTGGTTATGTAGTACCTTCCAGCGAGAGGCGCGCTTAACCTCCAGGTGTCACTGGACGGACGGACGTTTGCTCCTGGGCAGTTCCCTCCCGGCATGCATCCGGATTCCCACGTACGTAGGCTCCATCGCTCTGAACCCCTTGAGAATGGCTAATCACGTCTCTTAGGCATACACCGTTCTCGAATCAAGCACGAGGGCCATCTTCCTACACATGACCATGAACGAGTGGCCCGCACCTTGGGGCAACATCCTCAAATCGAATTCCAATGGAACGTACTTTGGGGTGTCCATTGAGAATGTGAACAGGAACAATGCCGGCTTTGTGGACTTTGAGAAATTCCAAGGGCTGGACGGGATCGCTATGGTCAACGTGGTGGCGAATCCTGCAGAGGCTGCGCTCACGGGGCGCAAGCTTCTGCAGACAAGGATCACGCATAATGATGGTACGCTTTTGCGCTGAAATCGGTTCATGGTCGATTCATTGTCGTGTTTAGGTGGCAGTTGGAAGTCGCTTTCACCCCCTGCGGCAGATTCGCTGGGCCAGAAGTATTCCTGTTCATCGGTGGTATGTCGTGTTTGTTTGTCAAAAGCGTTGTTACAGGCCGACCCATTTCGTGTCTAGGGTTGCGGGCTTCATGTTCACGGATACACGGAGCGCTTTGATGCCCGTGCGACATATAGCAGCCCATCGGTTGTCGGGGTCGTGATGGCAGTCGGCAACGTGGGCGAAGTGCTCGCTTCATACACGGAGAGCGATACGTTCCTGTCCCGGGATGGAGGGTTCACATGGGAAGAAGTACACAAGGACGCGCATCTGTGGGAATTTGGCGACTCGGGCTCTATCATCGTCATCGTCAACGATGAGGAGCCAACGGACCATGTCTTGTTTACGACGGACGAAGGGCTCAATTGGCGCGAGTTTAAGTTCTCGAACGAGAAGATCAGAGTGAAGGACATTATGACAGTGCCGGAGGATACGAGCCGCAAATTTACGCTCCTAGGGAAATATCCTGGGTCTGGGGGATCAGTGATTGTGCATTTGGACTTTTCGTCTCTGACGCATAGACAATGTAAGCAGGCTGAGCTGTTTTTTTCTCTGCGTTCATTGATTATTGATTCTGTTAGGCGTCGTGGATGTTGAAGATCCGGGACATGATGACTTTGAGCTGTGGAGCCCTAGTGAGGAACGAGCCCAACTTTGCTTGTTCGGACGACAGGTGGGATGCCTGAACTCGAAGTTTTCTGTTGGTATTCATTCTATTGTGCAGACGCTTTACCATCGCCGGAAACGCGACGTGAACTGTGTGGTTGGAGACAAACCCAAGGCACTCGACAGCCTCGTGCGGAATTGCACATGTACGATAGAGGACTTCGAATGGTGAGTCGTAGACGTAACATCACTCGCTCAGAGCTAATTTAAAATCTGAGCAGTGAATTCAACTATGTCCGCAACCAGCTAGGTGAATGTGCTCTCGTGCCGGGGATGGAACCACGGCCGGCGGATGACTCGTGTCGCAATGACGAAGACTATTGGTACGACCGCACGGCTTACCACAAGGTGCTCTACTCTACTTGTGAAGGCGGCGACCGTATAGACCGAGGCCAATCACACCTGTGTCCTGGTATCAAAGGCCACAGCGCGATGTTCTGGATGGTGGCAATTCTGTTCCCCTTTGTTACCACAGCACTCGTCGCGTGGTGGTGGTACAAGAAGAGTGGGATGGCAAGAGGGTGAGTATTTTTTTTTTACTTTGATGTCGCCTGGTATTCTTACTGGTCCGGTGATACACAGGACGATCCGTTTACCTGGAGGTGGGTATGGAGGCGACTACTCGCGTTTGGGATCCTCTGGGTCAGGCGCATTTGCTACGCTGGCTTCTGTACCATGGTTCCTGCTTGGACTCGCGGGTATCGCTTTCGAGTGGGTAGCGTCAAGCTTCGATGCTGTATCGATGGGCTACAGAGTAAGACGTGGATATAGGGATGTACCTGTAGACGAGGATGCACAGATCCTACGGTTTGAGGATGAGGAATGAGCAGGGGCGGAAATCATATCGACTACTTATATATTAATAGAACATACATGGTGTAGTGCCTTTGCTTTGCTATGTATGCTGATCTTTTTGCTTTGCTATCATAGTGCGAAATAGAGCTTGGATTAAGAGGATGGCGTTAGTATACTGGCAGTAGATAACACAGCGAATACAGGGATAGCAGGTATACATGGGGTGATCGTCCGAATTCGACCTTTTTTCTTTCATTAGTCTATAACACCAAGGTGATCTTCCTTGATCGTTCCGATGGCAAACTAGCGATGCATTTGCATGAGCGGTCACGATAGGCACAACAAAAAAGATGGACTCACGATTTCCGTAGCATCAACGCGAGTTCCAACGATTTTTAGTCGTACGCGAGTG
Organism: Rhizopogon vinicolor AM-OR11-026; assembly: GCA_001658105.1. NCBI lineage: Eukaryota > Fungi > Basidiomycota > Agaricomycetes > Boletales > Rhizopogonaceae > Rhizopogon > Rhizopogon vinicolor. The sequence continues at coordinate 46,420 of KV448301.1, read as the reverse complement.
TTTTTCTCGATGATCTGTTTCGAGTGAAAGGTAGGATATGAGGGGAACGAGAGACATGTGGATGGACGATACCTGGTCGTCTGAGGCAAAAGAAGGGGGATTTGATGTTGGATCAAATTTCATGTCTGGATGTATCAGCTAGAAAGGGCGGTGAAGTTGAATCAAGCAGAAAGCAGAGGTGGAACTCACCTGGTGTGACACAAAGACCGTCAACGGCCCGACGTCAGCGAAAAAGCCCATCTACGGGTGGTTTCAGTACGCTATGAATGGAAGATGGATCACGAGCACCTTGTTCACGTTGTTTACGACGCCATCGACCACTTCTCCCTTGAAAGGCTTGAAGACTATTGCACGATAACGGGTGATGAATTCTGCTTGACCGCTTCCGCTGAGCACCATTCCTTTTCCGATATCGAGGATGGAGACGACGGCGATGATGTATCCGAATGCACCTGAACAAGTTCCTTCTACGTCTGAGTAGAGTTTGGACTCGAGGAACTGGAGCATCCTAGGGCCGAAGTAGGAGGGATGGAGGAGGATTGTGTGCGAGAGTTCTTTCTGGGGATTGGAGATTATTTTACGATGGAATGAACAGTGCTGAGAGGGGTACTCACGATGAAGAACATGGTGGGCCAGGGATACGAGCGTCGAGCGCGGTCGTTGTTCAATGTGGTGAACTTAGGACTACATACCCAAATGCGGTAATTCTACCTTCCTTGTTGAGGCGGAAGCATGGCCGACTAGCTCAGTTGGTTAGAGCGTCGTGCTAATACAATCACGTAGGTAGCTTCTGTTCACCCTGGGGCTCGCCATCGTGGTTGCTACGCGAAGGTCTTGGGTTCGATCCCCACGTTGGCCATCTTTTTTTCTTACAGTAAGGTCACCATGACACGGACATATCCGATTCCTTATGGAGAAAACTCAACATCTATCATCTGGCGCTGGTTCAACTTGCTCTTTCACTTTGACCTACTTCATCTTCAACCTCTCCAACTTTCCTTTAGCAAGTTTTTATGATGGTCGCGTATTCTGCGTTCTTTTCTTCTGGACTCCTTGCACCTTACCATCCCAGAGCCCACACTCTTGCTCCTCCCTCCTCCCCAATGCCCATGCCATCCAGTCCTATGGACCCTGTCGATCGTGGTTTGAGCGTGACTCCCACTCCCAGTGGCACCAACGTCATTGCCGTGCCCGCTGCAAATGCTGAACGTCCTCTCATGCGCAGACGTCGCAGTAGCATTAACATTGCCGCGAACCCAATGGCTCTCATCAAGTCCCCCACACGAAATGCCGGTTTTGCTCTCCAGCGAACAGGCGTCATGTCACCCAGTCGCAGTCGTGCGGGCAGCATCGCTGAGGGTGCTTCCGAAGGCAACAGCCTTTTCAGTAGACTGAGAAGTGGTAGCCTGAATGCAGGTGCTCCCATGCGGTGAGTAACTCCGCTCTCTATACTTAGACGTATCCCTGAAGCTATGCCGTGCAGCCTGCGTCGTGCAGTCAAACGAACCGTCCCACTCGCTCCGCCTCCCACTGCCCCTCTTCCTGCACTCCCACCACCATCTCCATCCACTAAATATACGAGCACTCTCACTCCTCCGGCATTCATCATACCTCCCCCTCGCCAACCTTTCACGAACTGGTTTTCGGACTCCAACACTCCTGGACTCCTCAGTCCTGACTCTGCGATGCAGTTCACCTCAAAAATGACGCCTCCTATCTCTTCTAGTCCCGCTCAGACGTGTTATTTTGGACACACTATCGATGAAGAGATGAAAGAAAATTAAACGCGCACCTACGGATGAGCGCCACTGATGTTTAACTTTGGACATGACTGCGCCTGGTTGCGCACTTGCTCTTGCTCTCGTACATGCTTCTCACCTATTTACTGTTCCAGTTAATTCCCCGCTGCATTTTTGGTCCTCCGCATATCCATCCAGTTTCACTAATCTTTTCCCCCTGTCTCTGTACTTTTCAAGCTAGTCTCCTGCCACTACTTATCTCCCCCTTGCTCGCTATGCTCGTTATCGACATTTGATTCCATGCTTCTTTTTGTTGTTTGGGTACTTATTTACTGGGCGCGTTGTAGTATCTCGGCAATGGAGAGTCCCCATCATGATTCTTCCAAGACGCGACGCGACGCGACTTCGTCACGTGAACGAAGTTGTAAGTCAGATCCAGCACTGGCAGGACTACAACGCAAAGGCAGCTCATCACAGAGGTTGACAGAGGTAATGGTAGACGATGGGAGGGGCTGGCGCAAATCATAAATCATGATAGCCAAGTTGATGCGCTCTGCTTGATCAGAGTCCGAGACGAGACGTAACTTCCCTTGCAAATCAATGCTAGAATTATGAATGAATGTGGATGAGGTGAGAGCCCCGCTTCCTTCGCAAGCAACGAGTACACATTTACTCCTCTCACCTAACAATTGAACATATTGGACATCAAGAAGCCGAGGCCATGGCACAAGGCTGCTTGCAAAGTCCAGATTCTTTGGCACTGAAACACTCCGCCTCAAAATACGGCTCGATGATGCCTCACTTGAAGAAGGTTAGTGCGGACTTCGAGGGGGGCAGAGAAATCTGACTTCTGCCTGCATCAAATGAAACGTGGATCGGGAAGTAAAATCGTAAACTCTCTCTCTCTCTCTCTCTCTCTCTCTCTGGGTTCCTTTATACAAGAAGTTGACTTGGCACATTTAAATTTCACATCCTCTCTAGCTCATCTCGTGAGCCTTCTTGTCACCCAGCTTTGCAGCCATGTACTGCATGTTCTTCTTCTGCATAGAGACCTTCACCGGCACCGAAAAGGTTATTGTCGCGTTCAAAATAAGCTCCGCGTCCTTCGCGAGCAACGGGCGCGCGGACACTGCTCTCACCCAACAATTAAATATGCTGGACAAACAATCCACCTGTGCGGCTTGACGGTGCTTGTGCGGAATGGTACATAGTGTTGTTGTTGTCACCATATGGCCCGGGCACATGCACCTGTATGGAAGTGTAAATGAGTGATTAATCCTTCAGACCTCAGATGCGTGCTCCATCGCGAACTTGAAGGGGTGAACCACAGCGGTCTGTCAGACATCAAGTATCTCGCGGCACGCACGCTATGCATTCGCCAATTCGGATATAGATATCACACGACGGCTGGAGTCCAATACTACTTTAAAGGAAAGGGATGAGGGCAATGTATCCCACTCGCCGCTCATCTGCCATCGTCACTCCAGCGCCAAAAATTAGGGACTCCAGGGGTCAATTTGATCGTTTCAAGAATGCCATCAACTTCTCGTGAGGCCGCGGTCCTGCATCGCAAACCTCAAGCATGCGTAAATTAGGGAGCGTGAGCGCCAGAATTTGAGCCTTGTCTATCCCACACAGGCCGACTGATGGACATGAATTGAAGATTCGTGTGCGTGAATGGCTCGAAGGACCGGATAACTGTATCTCCGAAGCGCAGGCAGATCTCTAAGAAGGAGAGATTAGGACATAGGTGGAGCAAGTGGAGGAATTCATCCGGTTGATCTACTATGATCTCGATATTTGTCAGGCGGGTTCATACATTGCAAGTAGAGAAGCTGTAATTCAATGGATGGACTATGAGCCGTTTGAATTGGAGATGGCGTAAGGTGGATTGCAGTCCTGAGATAAAACGTGCGACAGCTACTTTTTCATGATAGCCGCGCACTTCCAGCGTAAACTCCTGAAGTGCTCGGAAGCTTTGGAATAAAAGTTCAGCTCGTCGGGTATCGTCCAATGCAAATCGAAGAGACGAGATTTGAATTGCGCAAGGATGAAGCAGGTCTCTTAGCCTGATCGCGTCATATGACAGGTGACCGGCTGCTAACGAGTGGACACCCCCGCCTAAGCCATAAACCGTACGAGATGGCTGGCATGTTCACAACGATATCTCTCCATCGTCGGCATATTGCATTTTTCCAGTCCCTGTGGGCCGGGTTGGACAAACAGCCTGGACCATAAACTGGGCATGTTCACGACAATATCTCTCCATCGTCGGCATGTTCCTGTCAACGGCATCGGAGCCAGCTTTGCTTAAGATGTTCAAAATCTAGTGAATCGAATTCGTAGCCTTCGAAATAGGGGTTTTCAGCGACTCCGAATTCGGTTCGATATAACTCGAAAAGAGGGTCGTGGCCCAGTGGGTCCGATCCTGGGAAATAGAAAGCGGGCGTCCTGCTGGAGATCCTCTTGATCTTCAGGTTGATAAGATTTTGTCTATTGCACTGTCCGCCAGGGACAGCTTTGTTGCTGTCGCGAGCAAAGGAGACATTCATCTGTGGGATCTTGGAAAACGACGGCGCAGAAACCATAACTTGAATGGAACTGAAGCATCTAGGTTGTTTTCTCGTCCAATGGTGATTACCTTGCGTCGAACACACACTCTTGTGATATCACTATTTGGGATATGAAGCCGATAGTTCAAGAGGACTATGGGCTATGAAAGTGAGCGGGAGCCTCACGTGATCGGTTCAAGTCAAAACGTCGACGTCACTGAACTTGGGAATTGTCACCTGGCGTCGACATTAACCTTGCTTGTTGGTACGGATCGCATCAATTTTCTTTCGAGGTCCTTACATAATTCAAGTTATGTGGAAGACTTTTGCACACCAGTCACGAGGTATCATAGAGATCCAGCGCCTTTTCCTTTTGCCTGTTAGTTTCGCTCAATCACGCAATCCACCGTTAGCCAAACTTGATTTTCCGGTGCCATCAAGGGCTATCCCCAGGGGCTCACTGTCCAAGCCCCTTTTCACAGGAGTTCTTCTCTGCCTAGCGTGATGTTGATCAATGTCTGACCTAGTTTTGAGGCATAACGGACAGGGCATTTTTTTGGTTTGGTCCGGTTCCTGCATTTCCGAAGCATAAATATGATGTATGGTGTCAACGACTTCGTTTTGCTTCGCAGTGGAACGCCAAACGCGAGGGGCGTTACATTTCCACACTGCGAAGAAAAAATTACCATATGAATAATGCATCCGTGGTCCTAAGGTTGGCACTCGTCATGTTCACGATCTCTGAGTCATTTAATTTCATTAACAAGTTACTGGTTGGAGGCAGACTCATAAAACTTTCGCAGAAGATGGACAACCTTCCGTCAGAGGTAGAATGAGTTGAATGAGTGAAATTCGAAGGGAATGATATGCGGCCATGTGGGTCGCGTTGATTAGCCCAGAAAGCGGTCTCAATGTCAGATGGGTGACGGAAGGCAGAAATGTGATGTTTGAGAGGAACCTCAGGTGAACAAGCACCGGGGTTCGGCTGCCAGTTGTGTACAAAACTCAAGGTTTTAAATGATTATGCATGAGAACTCAGTGTCAACCTAGAAGAGATGGACTGGAGACGGTGCACGCACTGGCTGATGTCTAGCAATATTATCCTCTTGGATAGCTATGTCAACTTCGTCGGCAGGGACAACAGAGGAAGGAAACCAAAAGTCCCTGTCTAGTTTGTTGACATCGTGGGTTTACACATCCCTCATGAAGTTTCCACTCGACACTGCATCCTCTGAAGACTCGCCTGACGTCGGAATCTGTATCCCAATGTAGACTCCATCTTCATAATGGATGTATTCTGTGAAGGACCACCAGATGGACAAGAACGACGACATGGCAGTCCTAGAAAGGACAGGTCGCTTTCTAATACGAGATTATCGGCCTTCATATCAGCAGAAGTATTTCCACAGACAATGATCCTCAATGGGCCGGTCACGCAGGCCTGAGATAAAGTAACCGACATGATACCGTCTGAAACGAGAATAGTACGAGGCCACGGACGAATGGGGTTTCTCTTCTTTCTCCGCATTGATGTAGCCCCCTTCTTTCAAATATGTTGTCATCTCCAAGAAATTTTCGGGTGGTATGATGAGATTCAAGTCGCTCGAGGACGAATCGTAAGAATCCCCTAGAGGCATGTTTAAAGCACAGCTACCAGTGATAACTGAGCCTGTCTCATGCATTATTGTCACGAAACGTTCTAGAGAACTATCAACAAACCGCTGTAAAATCCCCTTGAAACGACGCTGAGGAACAAATCGGGCCCATAAGCGAATTTCGCGCGAGAGTTGCTGAATTGCGAAAATGTTGGACAACAGGGGGAGGTGTGTGATCAACATGTCTATCATGTCTTGCATCGCGAGGACTTGTCAAATATCACGGGGGATACTGGAATGGTACGCATGTTGTTGGACAAGGAGTCTGAGACTTCAGGAGTATCACATAGTGACTGCATCACAAATATTACGACTGATCCGGAGGAGAGAAGATATGTAAACACAAGGTCCTTGCACTTTGAATGTCAGACTCACTGAAATTCAGTGTTGTGCTGCCTGCAATTATGCCTCTATGCGATAAAACGAAGAATCGAAACGACGGAGACAAAGTGCACTGCCTTCGGATCCGTTGATTAGAATCACTGTCAAGGATTCAGTTCTTAGTCGATATCAATGGTGAGCTCAAGCCTGTGAACAGCTGCTGTCTACATCAATTCTGAAAATGGCCCTTGATCACAGTCAGAAATCAAATGGTAAATCAACTGGAATGGCGTATATGATAAGAGGATTGTGTGATTGACCTGCGATCACAGCAGCGGAGCTATAGACAGACAAAAGGAAACGGGAGTGGATATCTATCCTTGCCGCGTCAAGAACACGAGTCTCAAGCGAGAACTCGCGAACAAATTTTCTATCTGAAAGGACCTAAGAGGCAATTGTCACGTGTCTGAAAAAAGGACCAGGGAAGGTAGGAAAATGAATTCCAAGTTGCTAGTCGTTCCTTCTAATTCCTACTATGCCAAAGCATAGGTACAATGATATTGTCAAAATACTGCAATGTTCTTCCCCGGCCCCCTTCGAGCCAGCCATTCATATGATTTCCTCCGGTTGTTCAAGTTGTTACCATGAAGACTCAAGAATTTGAACTTGACAACTTGAACGAATCTGCTTCGTGGTGCTTACCGCTATCCGGGTTTACATGTGAGCAACCTCATGAACAAATGAGCCATGTGAGGTTCGCCGGCCTGCCCAGCCCTGCCCATGTGAGGCGTCCTTACTAACGCCCAGAAGCCTATGTAATATGTACATAGGTAAGTACGTGGCCCATGCCCGCTTCAATAAACCACCCCCGGAGGCCAGCGCATCACGATTCTTTACGTTGGTACAAATGGGTTGTACTTTCTGTAGTTGTTCTTTGATTTTTCGACCACGCGGCAATTCTCTATCACAGTCATGTGGTCGTTCTCCGCCTTCGCATCTGTGGTCCTCATCGTGGCCAGTGTGGCGTCTGCCTCTTCCGTGGTTAGCATGCCGTTGAAAAGGCTTACGGGCACTGGATCGCACCTCGATGCTGGCCGCGCCCGTGCGGCATTCTTGAAGTCCCGCGCATCCGGCGATCGTCTGTCTGTCTCGTCTTCGAACCTGGGATATGTACAGTACACCACGAGCGTTGGTGTTGGCACCCCCCCTACCTATTACAACCTCGTGGTTGATACGGGTAGCGCTGTTACCTTTGTAGGGTTAGTGCATAACCTTTGTGAGGGATTGTTCTTGCGACCGTGATGATTGACGATGTCGTGCAGAACTGGCAAGAAGTATGTTCGTACTTCAAGCAGTGTCTCCACCGGACAGAAGATCAATGTCACTTATGGCACTGGCTATTTTAAGGGGGATGAATGTATGTCTTCCTCAGTGCTGTAACTATATCTATATGAAAATTGATATGGTCTATCCCATCAGACAACGACACGGTCACTCTTGCACCTCAACTCGTCATAACACAGCAGTCTATTGGCGATGCTCTTGAATATGCAGACTTTCTGGACGTCGATGGCATCATTGGTTTCGGGCCTGTTGACCTCACGCAGCGTAGTTTGCCTGCTTACCCCTATTTTATGGTTCCAACCGTCATGGACAACGCTATCAATCAGAACCTTCTCAAAACCAAAATTCTAGGTGTTTCATTCGCGCCAGCAACGAGTTTTAATGATACCAGTATGTGTGCATGCAGCATAGTTAGCATGTAATCCTTCTGATCGATTGAAACAGACGGCTCGCTTACCTATGGTGGCGTTGACGATACTCTCGTGCGTACAAAGTTATGCTGACCGTCGTTAGTATCGACATTTCTAATCTGCCCATCAGTACACTGGTGAAATATTATACATGCCAGTTACTGAGACTTACCCAGCAGCAGGCTACTGGGGTGTCAACGTGAGCGACGTGATATACGGTTCACACAGTGTCATCCCACAATCGACCGCTGGCGTCGTCGACACAGGCACCACTCGTATGTGCAATCTGTATAATTATCACTCTCGCCCACTAACTTGGTGTAACGACGGTCGCAGTAATTCTCATCGCGGATGATTTTTTCGCTGTATACATGGCCGCTATTCCCGGCGCCTACATAGACGACAACACCGGCCTCATCGTCATCCCCGCTTCCTCCGTTGCGGGCATGCAACCGCTGAAGTTCAAGTTTGGCAAAACGGTGCTCAGCATAGATGCATCTTCGCAGTTAATCCCGCAGGACCAGAACACCGAATGGGGCGGAGAGAAGGGCGTGCAGTATGGTGTTGTTGGTAACCTTGGCGCCAATAGCGGCGAGGGTCTTGATTTCACCCTCGGACAGAAGTTCATGGAGATATTTTATGCTGTTTTTGATGCTGATGAGAACCGTGTTGGGTTTGGGTGAGTTGGCTTCACTTTGATTTGATTTGAGTTTTGACATTGCTAGTGCTCACACTTAGATCTCGCCATGATCTCCCCTAAGCTTAAGCTCGAGCTGATACTACTCGGGAGACGACAAGGACTGATGGTAGCACTACCTTGACGCATTTACATTGCATGTTAGAGATGATGATATAAATGTGGACAGCAGGTATTAGTTTTCTAATATATGCCTAACATGTTACTTGATGTTCAAAACCTAGTGAATCGAATTCGTAGTCTAAGAAATAGGGGTGTTCGGCGACTCCAAATTCGGTTTGATATAAACTTGAAGAGGGTCGTGGTTGCGTGTAGGCACATGTGGGCGTCATGCCCCAAAACAAGGAGTCATCTTTTGCCGCCCACCTATCAAATTCTCAACCCCCATGTTCCTTCCCACTATGCCACCCACCACAAATTCTACCCAAGCTTTTTCAAGTTCAGAATCGTCTCCGAGTCCATTGAAAAAACTCCTAGGACATACACGACACGTCTGTGCATTCGCTTTCTTTTCAGACAGCGACCGAACCAAAAGCAGATCCAACGACCGCTCTGCACGGGTGAGGGACATCCGTCGCGCACGGGGAATTGGAGAGCCGCTGGTTGGACAACCTTGGGATGCACATGGTGGTTTAGCGGTAACGTGTATAGGATAGTCTCCTATGGGCGGCGTATAGCCAGTTGTTCTTCTGATGAAGCTCTACTGAAGATCTGGGATGCTGCTTCGCCGGGGGTTTTGAAGGTGACCTTGAGAAGCGAAGAGGACGGAGGGTGGCTTTGTCTGGTGTATTCTTCTGATTGAAATAAGCTGACTGCAGGCAGTGACGCTTCTGTTAATGACGCGTCGATATGTATTTGGGATACGGAGAATAGCCTGGATGTCGATAATCCCTCCGATTTGGGGTCATGACGACGGTATGTGCCACTCTGTACTGGTCAGCAGATGGGAAATACCTGTCGTCGGGATCCAAGGATGCCATCCTCCGGTCCTGGGAAATAGAAAGCGGGCGTCTTGCCGGAGATCCTCTTGATCTCCAGGTTGATAAGACCTTCTCTATTGCACTGTTCGCGAGGGACAGCCTTGTTGCTGTTGCGAGCAATGGAGACATTCATGTGCGGGATCCTGGAAAACGACGGCGCAGAAACCATAACTTGAATGAAACCGAAGCATACTTTACGTCGTATGGACACTCTTGTGATATCACTATTTGGGATCTGAAGCCGATAGTTCAAGAGGACCGGGAGGCTGTGAAAGTGAGTGGACTTTGCTTCGTATCATTTAGACCTGTGTACTAACCTAGCATTTTGATATAGCAATCTTTCCTTGATGTGTGTGGACGCGCTACGCATACGCGTTAGCGCTCCACGATTGATCTCCTACAGACCCCTTCCCCTTCGATACCATTGGCTCAAGTCGAGAAGAAACCAAAACTACCCGGCAGTCGTGGTGTATTCTTTCGAGATGTGGGTTGTTTCTATCACGTTTCCAGATTAATCCGGTTTTTAGTCTACATTTTTGTTTGAGATAGATCGCTCCGAAAGTCAGCGTTGTACTTTGCAACCAATCTAACTCCGACGTGACTGATCTGGGTCACCTTTGGAGCCGAAGCGGTTATTGGTTGCCTCAGCCAAGCTTCAACGTTGCAACTTGCAACGCTCTCCTAACGCCATGCCGTATCAATTGGACCACATTCTATGCTACAGCCTGCTACACAACAGCGTGCCACTTAGATGACATATTGACTTTCCTGAATGACTTGCCCGTCGGCAAGAATTCTTTTTGATTTCGGCGGTATTACTTATGTTCGGGACAGCTATTGGCCAATGGGATTCGTTCTTTCTTTGTTTTACGAACTTTCTTTCCGATCGAAAATGTGAATAATAGCAAGTTCTTAACAATTGTGTGGCCGCATACTGCCGCATATCGCTACCGAAGATGCATTCGATGCCATCGATGAACCTTGACCGCGATCGTCGATCTGCACGTTTCTCAGTCAGTGCATTGGTTCCGGGGCACACGACCCTGCAGCCTGCGGTTGGCTTACATTTATTACTTACTCCGTCGAACCTTGATGCCAACAGCTCACCGGCACCCATATGAACGTTAAATTGTAATTTTAAAATCACCATTGATCGAGCAGTTCTCTTCGTTCTTTGCATTGTCGTGCGTATAAATCCCCTCATGCGTCGGCGAGCATGCTCAAAAATTCCTCTCAGGTTATTCTGCATCAGCTTCTTTGTCGCACCGACCACAGGCATGGGATGGTCCTGATAGAGGAGGATTTCAGGGTCTCGCGATCCATGGCTTACAACACTTGTTAGTCTTTTGGCGCTTGAACAAGGCTAGAATGCACTGATACGATCTCTCCTTAAAGGCGCTGCACTGACTGTTATGCTTTGGGACTGGTCCTTATGTCTGGCAGACGAATTTGATTTCATTTGGAGGTGCGTTGGAAGACTATGATGCAAATCCTCAGAATTGATGCTCTTGGTTTGTAGGAGACCGCATAATTCCATTATAAAATGGTTATACGTCTTTTTCAAATACGCCGGACTAATGGCGCAGGGGTCTGTCTGTCTGAAGTCCTCTTCAGCATCGCGCGACTAATCTCTTTTTTTTAGTTTCAATATTCTCTTTCTTAGGAGGATGGAGACGTATAAGCCAATTGCTAACGTCACATGTCAGCGTTGGATAATTTACCAAGGCGTCACTGTGGAGGTATTGTTGTTACTTGTGGATGGTCTTCTGATTCTGCGTGGTGCGAACATCTTTTTTACCTCGTCCCCATTCTTAGGCTTGACTGACGAAGAAACAAGTTTACGCTATTTGGAGTTGTAATCGCAAAATTTTGATAGTGCTGGTGATACTCGTCCTTCTAGAGGCCTGTTCCATGGGCTTCAGTGTATCCCTCATCGCTCCCGACCCCGCCATGAGCGATCTCTGTCTCCTCATAAAGACACCAATGGCTGCCGTTTTGTTCGGGTACTTCTACGCCATCATCGTGTTTAGAAAGTTAAATGCTAACCTCAGCGTAGTTCCGTTGCGTTGGTGACACAGTCCATGATCATATTCCTTACTGTGCGGAGACACTTAGGTGCATTCACCCGTCGTTTTCTCCGAGCAAGGCTGTTCATCCTCGTAGTCAGGGATGGGGGCGTGGCGTTCATAGGGATCTCTGGTAAGTTTTCGCACCTTATCCCTTTTTGCTCCATTTCAGACATTCGGGTTCACAGCCATGTTTGTGGGTGGACTTTGTTACACGCTGCTTGGGAGCGAATACGCGGATAATATGTTCTGGTGCGTGGTTTCCTACATCCCATTTATGTAGTATTGACCCTCGTGATTGGGATTGTTCAGTTGGATCGTGTGTGTCCTATCCATATGCGTATGCAACTTTCTCTAACTCTCTCTTCCCTTTCTCCGCTGACTAACTTGAACTGCAGGGATGCCGCATTATTCTGAACATGGATCACTTTGCTGCTGGTACCTTACCCTCACACCGGACATCCGACGCGGTTTGGTTGACATCGGATATCATCGTTGATGAGGACGAAGACCCTGGGATATGACGACGTCTCAATTGACAGCGTTAATATCGGATCATTTTTTCTTTCTTTCGTTGTGCATACAGCCTAACTAATGTGTCATCGTGGTGCACAATATTAATGTTAATTGTCGATGAAGATTATGAAGGACGGATATCGTCGGTTATGCGTTGCACTCACGGACTGCCTAGATATGACAGACTCGCACTGGTAGACCTGATCTCCGGCCGCAGTCGTTTCTTACATTGTATCGCGTGCTTTGAAAGTTGTTAGCGCTGATAATTCGCACATGTCTCAATGGATATAATGTAGCTTCTCATACACACATACTGCAATGCTTATAACTTATTCACGATACATGCATTTACGTTGAACAGTCTGAACTCTGATTCATCTCAACCATTTTATGTAGTTCGCTGACCACCACCAATGTGATCGGCTTGGTGTGATATTTTCATGTTATTTCCGACATTCCCTATCTGTTCCGAGGTGCTCGGAAGTGGTGCACGTGCAGGTTGAAGTTTTGAACAACATGAACAACCGTCTTCATTCGACGATCTATGATACGGTCTTGTCCAGTAACGACTATCTTCCTCTTATTAGGGTCTGCTTAGGAGAGACTAGCGGAAAAGTTCAGCTTGCAAAGGTTCGAGTTCCGAATCCCGAGCCGTTCAGCTGTTCACTCGAACGCCTCCGAAACCTGGCCATTGGCAAACAGAATGTAGGCAGTTGAGGTGGTGACAGACAACTTAGAAGCTAATTCTTCCCTGATATCATTAGTACGCTGACAAACATCCTGGCGCGTTCACGAGTGATCGTAAGTATAAATCTATTCCGCTGATATATCTGGTCGGGCTGTATTGACAATGAATGGGTTGTGACAAACCTTCGGCATCCAATGCACCAGAAACATCCAGCCATTTCAATTTACTTGAGGACCTGAACCTTACTTCTAGCTCAGTTTCGCAATTCAACGGTGTCAGAAAATAGGAGATTTCGATCTCGTTGCTCTCTATGAACGAGTGGTCGCATGTTCGAAGAAAACACCAACAAGGAATGGGTGGAAGAAATACTCACAACACTTCAATCGCTGAGCCATAATAATAATGGAACGATTGCCTTCCTTCTTCTACGGGAGACTACTAGCGTGAGTATGAATAGATTTATGTAATAGAGAACAATTCTGAATTAGCTCTAGGTCGACCAAGTCAGTTCACCAGTGTCGGTGTCGTTCCCGACGAGCTAGTCCCCAAGTCGTCCCACAATTATATGGTTCTTTTCGTGGTTTGACCATTTCATTTACTTAGAGCTCTCACGTGGAGAAGTGCCTTGCTGGCGACGTCCCCCCCCCTCTGCATCCTCCTCCTCAACGTCTACCACGATGGGTAAAATCACTCAAATGTTCGGTCTTCTCTTGACCCACCCTCATGAATTCAGAACTCTTGTCTGTTTCTACGTTTACCATGAGACAAAGCGCGACATTACTGCTCAGCAGGAGCACCCAACATCAGGTTGGGACCGTGCATCCATGCGTCGTTGTTGGGAATTTCTCGATAACACAAGTAGAAGTTTCGCAGCTGTCATCAAAGAACTTGACGGCGACCTTGCAAGGACCGTAAGCACCTTTCTCTCTCCACGTTTCTCTTTCTGTATCCCGTTTTCGCAGATTTGCATGTACTATCTCGTTCTACGCGGCTTGGACACCATAGAAGATGATATGACGATCCCCGACGAAAAGAAACAACTCATACTCCGCAATTTTCACGACTTCACCGTAACCCCCGGCTGGAACTTCACCTAAAACGGCCCTGGTGAGAAAGACCAACAACTTCTCCACAAATATCACATCGTCGTGGAAGAAGTAAACAGACTCGTTCCTCAGTACGCCTGCCCCACCCTCATCTCCCCACTAACACCTACATTCTTTTTAGGTACAAAACAGTCATTCTCGACATTTGTAGGAAAATGCAGAACGGCATGGCCGATTACGCACATTGAGCTGCTACGACAGGCACCGTCTACCTCGACTCCATCGCCGACTACGACCTCTACTGCCACTACGTCGCAGGCCTCGTAGGCGAAGGCCTCACCCGCATCTGATCAGCTTCAGGCAAAGAAACGCCCTGGCTCTGCGACCAACTCGAACTCGCAAACTCCATGGGTCTCCTCCTTCAAAAAACCAACATCATCCGCGATTTCCGCGAAGACGTCGAAGAAAAGCGCTTCTTTCCAGCCTCGCGAAATCTGGACTAAATACGGGTTCGATGAAATGAAGGATATGTATGAGAAGGGCGACGCGGATTCAGAGCAGTATGGTTCTCGATGCGCTTAAGCATGCGTGCGATTCGCTGGATTATTTGAGGCTACTGAAGAACCAGAGCATGTTCGTGTTCTGCGCTGTGCCTGTTAGCATGGCCATGGCTACACTCACGCTTTGCTTCATGAACCCGAAGATGTTCCAGCGAAATATCAAGATACGCAAAGCCGAAGCTGTACATGTGCGTCTTCGGCTCATTTTCATTTAATCCTCAGTCGTGGTACTTGCGCCTTGTGATTCTTTGTTTTGCAGCTCATTATGCGATCCACGAATACGCGAGAAGTACTAGCTCTCATATTCCGCAAATACGCACGCAAGATCCACCACAAGGCAAAACCGCATGACCCAAACTTTCTCAAAATCTCAGCCATGTGCTGCAAGGTCCGTCCCATCCCATCACTGTACCCTAATAACTTGTTCTTATTTCCAAAATACAAAATACAGATCCAGCAATGGTACGAACAGAACTACTCGTTCCGCGAGTAGAGACTGTAAGATGGCATGAGATACTGAGCTGCGTTCGTTTTTATCCTGTCATTACTCATTGTTCTTTGGAGAACAGGTCATATCAACCAGTCACGACAAGGGTGATACAAGGCGAAAACTTACGAATCTTAGACATACGGGGCTCTGGAGGCCCGCGTCGTTTAATCCTGCTGTGTCTTATTGAGGCATAGAATAGGACTCGTACTGTACGCCAAGTGAATGCCAAGAAGGGAGTTCGCTCGTCCATCGTTTAGTTGCTTAGTCTCAGAGCGTTCAAATGCAAGGAAGTGCAGGTTCAATTCGAAGCTAGACGTAACTGCATGCGATGGAAGTGGATTTGATGTATAAGTAGTCTCCAGATGGGCTCCAATATTCCGTTGTGCGCTCCCAGTCTGACCTTGACCAAATCTGAGTCGATGGTAAGGGGATATCATGGGTAATAGAAGCTAAGACTCACCTCGTGACATGATCATGATTTTGATCAACGGATACACTCCTCTTTGAGCCCCTTGCTCAGTTTTCAAAGTTGGGCGGTGATTGACAATATAGAAGTGTCACTACCCTTAGGGCCTTGGCTATGATACTATGGAGATACTTGAGACGAAATCGGCCCGAATCTTTACGCTCATACTTACCTCAGAATTACTACCCGCGACAGCGTACTGACAGTTATTTCGGTGACATGTAGGTGTTGAGTTCTCCTTTGTAGCACGCGTGTTCACCACTTGTTAGGGATCTTGCTCCCCATGACACTTGCACCCACAGGAATCGAATAACGGATGATAGACAACCTTCTCTTCCAGTAAGTCTTGTATGTACCACAGATTCGCTGCTCACTTTGAGTTCGCTTTAGCGTGACGCTCTTCTGACTTTGGTTTGTTGTTGAGTACAAGAATTTTGATCAGTTATTTTGTTGCTCCATCTGCCTCACGACAAGTTCAGGGCATTCTTGGCACGGTCAAATTGTCCTGTGGAGTAGTGGATTTGGATCATCATCTAGAATATAGGTAGTGCTGCATCGCTTGTGAACAAGAAGAGAAAATCCAATGGAAGCCAGCGAATGATCAATATTAATTGACAATCCCTTGCTTCAAACGAAGCCGGGCCGCGGGGTCGAACACAGCCCAATTGTTGTTAGCAAACGACATGCAGGCAGTTGACTATAGACGGCAGCCAACTCAGAAGTCATTCTTTTCCTTGGTATCATAATGTCATTACTATGTTGCAAGATATCCTGGCACGTTCACGAGTGATCGTAAGTCTATGTACTCCAGATTCCCCAATCCTGACCACTCTCATGCCTTCGAGATCGGGGGCATCAATGCCATTCTCATCGAACGTCAGCAGCAATTAGATGCAATTTTAGACGACATCTTAAGCCTCGGTAACTTGGAGGTCGGGGATAGAATTAAAAATCTTCGCCAGCAGCTCGTCGAAAGGCAGGACAAGATTGCCCAGACCATGGTCTTACATTGCGGATATACATCGGCACTCTCGCGCTTGCCAGTCGAAGCCCTGTCCCGAATTTTTGTTCATTGTCTCCCTGCGGAGACCGATAAATTTCGGGTCTCACAAAGCTGGCTCCTATACAGTTGACAATGATATGCCCAATTTGTGGTGCAGGTGTCTTTGAAACCCTCCCCCTTGGACAAGGCATCCTTCTGGCATGGCTTATGGCTTAAACGATCACAGCAATGTCCGCTCTCGTTAGCAATCCGTGGTTTCAGAAATGGTGCTGAGCTACGGAGCATCCTTCTTCCTTACACCACTCGAATTTCGCATCTCGAAATAATATTGAGCAATGATGGGTGCCATGAACTCCTCTGAGTCCTCCAAGCACTCCGGGAGGTTTCGCTAATCTGTTGTGGTGGTAGGACGGCTCTTGAAGAATGCATCTCGCGACTGCCATGCACCTTGCGTATTCTCAACTTATCGGGGATGACGGTTGACCCGTTGAAGTACTTCTCTACTTGCACCCACCTGACAAATGTCACGGCCAATGTACATCGACCGCATCCATTCTTACAGTTACTCCACCTATGCCCCAACCTCTCCTCGTTAGATATAGGTACATACGGCCCTTAGAGTCACTCATGCACGCGAATTTTCAATTTTTGTCCATCAGGACTGGATCTCCGCACACCGCTCTCACTCCCAGACATATTCAATGCACTCACGCTCCCTGATTTACGCGTTCTTGATACTCTATCTACTGTGACCTCACGAAGAGTTCAAAGCATTCTTGACACGGTCAAATTGTCCTCTGGAGCGCCTAGCTGAATCGGTGATGACAGATGAGCGTCGATCGGAATACATTTCCCTCTTTCCTTCCCTTGAAGTAGTCCCGGACTCTGCGTGTCGTGATATGCTTGTTTAATGCGGTGTATCTATAGCGTGCGTCTTCCGATATATTTGCAATACCTGAACGGTTAACCTCACTCGAACAAGTGGATTTCATCACTATGTAGGACCATTTGGTTTGAATCAATTACATGGTCCTAAGCGTTACATGAGCCTGCCAAGATGACCATCCGAGTCGAAGAAATCCATCATGATGATATAAAGGATACGAATTTGTCTTGAGCAAGGTCTTCATGCGGGAAAAGCCTGGTGTATTTTTTGCTGGTCCACCTGGATCGTTGGGTGAACGGTGTTGCATCGGTCAAATAGTCCTTACGCGACCGCGACAGGATTAGATTAGATTGCAAAAGCCAAGTGAGGGTAGACGAATTGTACCAATAGTCATGTAACCTAACATCATGCCATCCAGTGGAATGTCCGTGTGTGGCAACAATAAAGCTACTCCGCCCCCTTCGAGTCCGTACTAACCCTCTTTAGCTCCTCGAGCCGTATCTTCAGGCGGAGATTTTGAGCTTCTGCAGCAAAAGCTCTAGCCCTTGCGTCCTGGATGTCGATCTCAGCTTTTCGAAGGCCGATGTCTCGTTCATGGGACAAAGCAGCTTCTAGGCTCTCTCGCGAATACGCCAGAGCAGCGTCTGCGCGCTTGTCCGCACGTTGCTTGCGAAGGAATCTGAGCACTTTCTTTTGACGATATGCATTTAACTTTGCAATGTAGCGCTCGTTCTTCGGCTCGCAAAGGCGTGACTCTGAGGGGAATGAGATGGAGAACTCTGAGAATCCTGAAATCGACGAGAGTGACGAAAGTGACGAGAGTGATGACATGGATGACATGGAGGAGTCTGAGCTGTAGATGCCGTCAAGCTCGTCTCTCAATAGCCCAACTTGAACTAGGTTGATCCACGATTGAACGCGGTTCGCTACGTTTTCGTCGAGCTCTTCCACTTGAAGCTCGGACGTTTGGGAGGGAGACTCCTGCCCGTGTGGCAAAGCGTGAGCCCCAGGGGCGTATGGCAATGGCGCTGAGGGTGTAGGGGAGGCCAACAAACCATCAGTTCTCTTCATCAACTGAGATCCAGCAGGACATGTGGACTTGGTAGCTGCGCGCTGGCCATCACCATGACTTGTGCCAACCCTTCTGCCACCTCTCGATCCTCCACCATTATTTTTTGTGGCGTGTGATGCACGCGATGGGTTATCTTTGGTGCTGTTTTCCTGCCTCTGATGAAGCGCTCGTACCCGCTCAGAGCGGCGTGATGATGGGCGAACGGCAGGCATGATTTTTTCAAGTTCCGCGTCGGTGTCAATTTCAAGCTTCACATCAACACTCCTTATTAGCGACTATGTTCCTTCATCTATAAGGGCTGCCTAGGGGAGACTAATCAACACTTGCGGCTCTACTTGTCACCGACTCAACGCGCTACCAAACATAATGCAGGCAATTCAGGAGGCAACAGCCAACTTGGAAGTCGTTATTTTTTCTTCTGATACAGTAGATATGCTCATAATGCATCAACTTTTGAGGATCCCACCACGGTTCCCAATCGATTAGCTGCATAATGCATAACCTTTGGACTCGAGGGCCATATGCATTATGAGGTACCAAGATAATAGGACAGAATATACAATACTGCATCGATCTTTTGGGTCTATTGTCCATTTCGAACATGTATATGTGCACTTGGATCGTTACCTGCGATCACAACCAAATTACAACATCGCCTATACGAACGAAGATGTCTACAACCTGCGAGATTGCCGTCGCCAACGGTGAAGTCACGATGTTGATAGTCTCAAACCATACGTTCTGGGAAGCGGAGTTGAAAACAACACTGCTGGCGCTTCATTCTAGGGACCGAAGGTAGTCCCGAAATGTCTGGTCAGTGCATTCACATACTATTTAGTTGCCGGTCCTTGTCTTGGAAGTGGGTTTTGCAAACATCAAGCCAGTTGAGGCCAAACACAGTCAGCTACCCGAGAAAAGAAAGCCAAAGGCCCAAAAGCTCGATACTAATATCTTGGCGACCTTCGATGGCGACCGGTATATCACTGTCGACGAAGACGAGGACACTCGAAAGAGCAGTGCCAAGATGCATCCCTTACTACGCAAAATTTCGAAGCCTTGTCGTTAAGCCAATGATCCTACTGGTGATATAATTGTGCGGTGTATTGCGAGCCGTGGGTGCAACGTAACACGGTCACGGCCAAGAGCTCGACAATGGATAATTCGGGAGCATGCCGCCAACGAGTGTCCGAGCATCGCAGAAGAGTGGCGGAGAGAAGCCAGAGATTATGGCTTCCCAAGCCACACGAGGACAGGGAAGATGAAGGCCAGTGCAGAAATGGGGTCAGTGGATTCGGACTCGGACTCGTGCACCTAACGAATAGCATAAGTGCAATGTTGCCATGCTCCTTCAGTGCCCTTTCCCCCTCGGTAACGTACATCCTGTCGAATGGTGTGATCCGTTTTGAACTCGATGCAACCTGCAGCTCCATCCTCGCTTTCTTCTGCTGCGGTATTTTCATTCAGGTGTTCCGCCGCACGTTATTGATTCAGCTGAGTTTAGGGTGTTCTGCAGCACCCTGAACGCCAACTATAAACCACCCTCAGCGACGACTCTTTCTGATCGACTGATCCCGAATGAACGTGCAAGAATCATTAAAGAAATGGTCGACCACCTGAAAACAGAACGGGATCTTCATCTCACCATTACATTCGATGGCGGGAAGATCCGCAAGCCCAAATCATTCTACACCATTCATGTAACCGTCGGTGATCGATGAACTTTCCTGCTTGAGCTTGATGATGTGTCGATGGCTCAGTCATACAACTCACTATATTGGGGAGTTATTGAATAGTGTATCATTCATATTTCACGTGAATAAACTTGTCACTCATCTTGTACTACTAGGTTATTCTCAATGTTGCTTCGAGCATAGTGACAGCAAATAACATGCATCCTGGAGGTTCAGTGTATAGGGTCACTTTGCCGACAAATCTCTGCGGCTATTCTTCGTGCTTCCCGTGTCGCCGGGCAAGGAGCCAAAGAATCGAAAGGGTTCAATATGTCAGCTACCAGAGTTTAAAGAGGTGAGAAATGATTCACGTACCAGTCATTTATACGCCGATCAATGACACTCATTAAACCCGCAGGTTTCCGATCATTTAAGAAAAGTTTTGGCATTCATGGATAAGTCGAACACTTCAATTATCAACGCAGCAAGCCCAAAACTAGCCGTGGTCTAGAGAAGATCAGAAAAACTCGATTTGCCAACGTTCATTGGCCGGCGGCCTCACTGTCGTCCATGTTTTTAAATGGTAGCTTGTCCAGTCAATTAGTACACTCGTGAATTAGGCCCTCTGCGAGGGCCGTGCTAATTTGCCAGTCAATCAGACCCCCGGCCCTAATTCCCCGAACCCCTAGCCTTGAACTTGGAAGTGACATAACAGTCTCATTGACAGGCGATCATGTTTTATGTTTCCAGATCACAATCTAACCAATATATATCATCATCATCATGCGAGTAACAGACCCAGTCAACACTCGGTCCTCTATAAAACCCAGAGAGATTGGCTCTCTTTCATTTTACTACTTCCTCATGCCACAGTATTCGGATACCATCCTGGCCCTCTTTAAGAAGAGGGCAGCCACTGGCGAGGTTTGTTCTCCATCTTCTGACTGCCAAGCGTCATACTCAATTCCCCATAGGGCGGTTTGCTTACTGGCATTGATCCCTCAGTTTTTGATGTCTCCGACCCGCTGAGGCTATGGATAATCCAAGTTGGTGCGTGTAGCAAACCTGGTCATCTCTTGACTTCCTGTTAATCCGAAACTAGGTGTCATTATAATGGTGGACCAGCTGCTGTTTCTTGGATTGTGCAAGTTAAAGCAACCAAAAGTCATCGCCGAAGTGCTTGGCGGTATCCTCCTTGGTCAGTTATATTCTTCTCTCACCCCTCAACCAATCTGACATACATACTACACAGGCCCAACCGCCTTTGGACGTATACCTGGCTTCACCAATCATATATTCCCCGCAGATTCACTCCCATACCTGTCTCTCGTCGCTAATATCGGCCTCTGTCTTTTCCTCTTCATTGTCGGTCTTGAAATAGACACCAGCATCATGAAGCGCAATGTCCGCATGTCAGCTATCGTCTCCTTTGCAGGCATAGCTTTACCTTTCGGCCTCGGCTCGGCCCTCTCCATCCCCTTATACAACCACTTCATCAACCCCTCCGTCCAGTTCACCCATTTCATGCTCTTCACAGGTGTCGCATACTCTATCACTGCATTCCCCGTCCTTTGTCGCATTCTCACAGAATTAAAACTCCTAGACACAACAGTCGGTATTATTGTCCTCTCAGCAGGTGTAGGAGATGATGTCATAGGCTGGACCCTCCTAGCCTTCAGTGTAGCGCTCGTCAACGCTAGCTCGGGCCTCATAGCCCTCTGGGTCCTCCTCGCTTGCCTCGCATTTACTCTCTTCCTCATGTTCATCATCAAGCGCATCCTGCTCTGGCTCGCAAGAAGTACGGGAAGCATAGATAACGGTCCGACCATGTTTTACATGACAATGGTCATGATTCTTCTTTGGGCATGCGCGTTCTTCACAGATATCATAGGCGTTAATGCGATATTTGGTTTGTCACCTCCCTTTTTTTACTGTCCATTGACGTCATCTCATCTCATTGATGCATGTTGGTTGTAGGAGCTTTCCTGGCAGGTATTATCATACCCAGAGAAGGCGGTCTCGCTATTGCATTGACGGAGAAACTCGAAGATATTGTCTCCATCGTATTCCTGCCTTTAGTATGTGCTTTCCTCTCCTGCTTTGGTTCTTCATTCATCCTGCTGGGTAGTACTTTACGCTCTCGGGTTTGAAAACCAATCTCGGACTCCTGGATAATGGTTCGTTATCTAAGACGCCACATTTCCGTTTTCTGGGTTTTCTTTACATAATGTCATATGGTTGCAGGTATCACTTGGGCATTTACAATCGCCATCACATGTCTGGCATTCTGTGGCAAGTTCGGTGGATGTACGATTGCATCAAGATTGTCTGGGTTTAGCTGGCGTGAAGCCAGTACAGTGGGAGCCCTCATGAGTTGTAAAGGGTTCGTATTCAAAGATATACCATATTCTTCTCGTCGACTGAATTGTTTTTACGCCAATCTCGTGGAGCTGATCGTGCTCAACATTGGTTTTCAAGCTGGTATCCTCTCTCAGGGGGTATTCTCCATGTTCGTCCTAGAAGCCCTAACCCTCACCTTCATAACCACGCCCCTCGTCGCAGCTCTCTACCCCCCAGATCGACGTAAGATTGCCGCTCCGCCGATACCAACGTGCTAGTGGTGCCTCATCAGACAGTGACTTCGGTGAGTTTCTGCTCCTCCATATATGCGATGCGATGCGCTGACAAAACATAAACTACATGCAGACATGATAGGATTCCCGGACACGGTATACACACAGCCTAATACCCAAATACGCCTACAGTCCAAAACGGCTGATAGTGTGATGTGGTCATGGTTTGCTCGTCCTCACGCTCAGTTGTCACAATCACTATCAGAAGAACAAAATGGAGAACCAGACATGACGCCTGCACACATCCGCACCGCCCTCTCCCGCATCGAATTCAAGCACCTCCGCTTGCCCACCCCATTACACGCTACCATCCACCTCCGAACATCCATCAACACGCGCGAAACACAAACATCAGCGGGTGTTAGTGGTTGTTGGGTGGTCAAATAGTCTGGCTGTGGAGGATCATTGTGCGGAGGTGAAAAAGTTGGTAGAAGAAACGAAGGATAGGGAGGGAGGGTTGGGTGTGAGGTTGTGAGGAGGACTATTGGGGATGTAGGATGTGCGTTTGTTGTGGGCGGCGCTGCAGCTGGTGGAATGGTTGTGGTGCAGGCTGCGAATGCGCCAATGGAGTGAATAAGAGGAGGGACTTATACCTTGGAGACGGGGACGCTACTTTACCTTATGCGTTGCTTTGTATCATAGTTAATATTAGACCCTAGGGCCCTAAGAGTCATGGCTTATTTGTACATATGTAGTAGCGTAGAACGAGTGATATTTAGGAACAAAGGAGCGTGTAATGGGAGATGGGGGTGGGCTGTGAGGAAGACAGGGCCTTAGTGCCACCTCTCAATCGTCTACTATTCTCTTTGACGTTGTCACAACAGACAGCAGCAGAGGACGGAGGGGATCAGTTCGATGAAGCGCTCGTAAGTACTTTCAAGTCCCGCATCGATGCCGATTTCCGAGCCGAATGTCAGTTTGTTCCTTGTAGCAAGACACTTGCTATGCAGACATAGCACTAAACAGGCGACAATCAAAAGCTTCTCAAACAGAAGGGGAGAAAACTTAGAGGATCTACATTCATAACCGAATTCGAATCGACAGCACCGGCGGTTATCCATCCATCATGGGCAAAAAATCAAATCTCTCCGGCTTACGTCGTTTCCTGCCACAACTTGAAGAATTTCTGGATAAAAGTACTGCCAGCCTCCCAGAACAATCCCAGGCCCCACAGACAAAAAAACGCAAAACTGGCACCCTCAGTCTTATTAGCACCACTTACGATGCATCAGCCCTCGTTCCTCACTACCGCACCGCTGATGATGTTCCAGAAAACCTCCAGAAATGTTTGTCGCACTACTAATTAGTCCCTCTGACTTAATTCATGTCCTATTTTAGATTTCTCCCAACGAAAACGTTACTTTTCCTTATACGAGCAAGGATGTCTGCTAGATGAAGAAGGCTGGTACAGCGTGACCCCTGAGAGCATTGCCCTCCAAATCGCCGACCGGTGTCGATGCGACACCATTCTCGATCCTTTCTGTGGTGTCGGAGGAAATGCGATCGCGTTTGCAAAAACGTGCGAGCACGGTATGAGGCTGTTATACACACTAACCACACATGCTGATAAATTATTAGTCATTGCTCTGGACATATCCCCAGTACGACTCGCTTTGGCCCGTCATAATGCTGCCATTTATGGCGTTGCAGACCGCATCGAGTTCATCCTTGCAGACTATATCTCATTTGCGAACGCGTATCTTTCACGACCCCACCCAACGCGTAAGATTGATGTCGTCTTTTTGAGTCCCCCTTGGGGTGGCCCAGGATACCTCTCTCCTTCCGACAACCCTGCCTCTTCAGACGAACACCAGGATGAGCTGGAGGCACACCCAGAGTACAGCCTGTCAAGTATAAATCCGATACATGGCGCTGATCTGTTTCGCCTGACGAAGCGGCTCTCAAATAATATTGCCTACTTCCTTCCAAGGAATACACGCTTGGATGAGGTTTCCGCCCTGCTCGAGAGCAACAAAACCTCTGTCGCCGATGACGAGCCTCAGATGATTGAAGTTGAGGAAGAGTGGATGGGGTCAAAGTTGAAAGCTTTGACTTGTTATTTTGGCGGTCTGGTTGCTGGGCAAGAACACCTGTTCTGACACGTAGAACGCGAAAGATGCGTCATCGTATCGAGGTGCTTATCATGTGCACGCTTGGAGCTTTTCTAACAGGTCATGCAGTTATGTTACACGATTCGTTTAAGCACATACGGATAATACGTCTATCCTTTGTTCATTGTATCGGCTGTCGTAGCACGGTGAGTACAATTGACCCTGACGCGTGTGTAGTACTTGCTGGTTTGCGGGGTTTATGTGCTAGTGACCATCCACTGTGACCATCCTGACTCTGTAGTCGTGGAGATGGAAGCTGACCACACTGATTCTGATATATCTCCTTATCAGATTATGACTTCCATCAGTCCGATGCCTTTTCACACTCCGTCATCCAGCCATAGACTTCGGTCAACGAGGCGCGTCGGGGAAACGATAATCTAAGTAAGTACAGAAGTACATATCTAAAGAACCGCTCAGAGCCGGAATTGTCAAGTTATCCGTCGATACCGATTTTCGGGCACCATTGAATACAAATATGCAATAGCAGGGCTAACATCACAAGCTTTGAGACCAACCATTGAATTAACATAGGATCGTAATTCCTTGATCCAAAGACTGCCAGCCTCCCAGAGGCGTCCACTTCCCAAGAGCACAAGCTTGAACAAAATAGCCCTGCTCAACAGCGACGAAGGCGAGAGCACCATCACTGAGGAGCGTCAGATTATTGAAGTGAAGGAAGGAAGGATGGGGTCAAAGCTGATAGCTTTGACTTGTTATTTTGGTGATCTGGTATATAGCTGGACAAGAACATCTGTTCTGACATGGTCGGAATGCGAAAGATGTGTCCTCGTGTCAAGGTGCTTATCATATGCATGCATACATCTTCGTCTGCAAGGTCTGTAATTATTTTACACGAATAGTTCAAGCACATGTATCCTCTGATTGTACGCGCGGGTGAGCAAATGACCCTGACGCGTTTGTGGCGCTTGCTGGTTCGCGGGGTTTATACGTCGGTAAACATCCACCGCGACGATCCCGTCACGGCGTAGAGATGGAAGTTGACCAGAGCGATTCTGATATTCCGGAATTCGCACAATCATGGCATCCATCTGTCCGACGCCCTATCATTCTCCCTCAACCAGCCACCTACCATGAATCCATTAATCCTGGCGCCATCTTCGAGCTCCGTGAAACACCCTCCAGCGAATACATATGTGTAGTTCCTTATAGTTGCGTCTATTGTATTTCGGTTAAGCAGGCTTGCTCGCGTCTCCGGCCTTGCACCCGATGCAGCAACACTGCGCGTTCTTGTCATGCTGGCCATAAAGGTTATCAAAGGCTTCCTCCACCGAAGGCACGCAAGCTCAGAAAACTCGCATCAGTCACCGATTCGACGCCTCAAACCTCCTCTGTATCACGGCCCAAAAGGGCACTGGCAGTAGCTCCGAGTGCGACTCAACCCGTAGCTACTTCTTCTGATCCGCCACCGTTAGCCAAGAAATTGAAATTGGCTCCGGCCTCTCTGGACCCACCACCCGGTCGTCCTTTGAAGCGCAAGGAGGTTAAGGAGAAGGAGAAGGTAGATGCTAATCCACCGCCTCAGAATGTACCACCCAGAGATGCAACAGCCACAAAGACCAGTCAGTACCTTCCCAGATCTCCGTTCATACACTTAACGCGTTGTGAACAGATACCTCAACCTCCACATCTACAATGCCCATCTGGACACCCGTGAAGCCTGGAAAGACTCAATGCCCAAATGATACCTCCGCACGCGCCCCGAACATACCTGCTTTAGATACACCCCCTCCCACACCTCGAGTATGGGCAAATGTGAAGTACCTTGAAATCACTCGTCCGAATCGAATCGCTTAACCAGATGTCTAGTCCCGCGCTGAAATGGCTGCTATATTCCCTGAACTCACCAAATCTGTTTCGGGTATCTCCTGGCAAAAGTTCGACGTGCCCACATTATTCCTCGAGCATCCCCTTTCCGAGGACATTTGGAGAGACGACAATACTCTAGAAATTATTCGGTGAGGCTAGTACGTTCTGTTTGGATCGTTATTCACCATTGGGCGGGTGCCAAAAATAGGGATTGGTCTTATCTGTGCGGTCGTGAAGCGCTTGAGGATGACGATTTGCGTGACGACAGTCATACTGCGGCAGCACGGGTATGACCTTGGCATGTTTTCTAGGCGCACGTCCTGACCGAGATATAGGTGGAATGCGGGTCTGTTCATGATCCGGCGCCCTCCTTAACTCCCGATCACCTCCCAGTCAACCCCCCGCAATTCCCTCCACAGCCGACTGTGGGATTCGAAGGTGCGCCGGGTCATATTCTTTCTAAGCAGTCGCTAAGATTATGATAAGCGTTACCGTACAATGGCACATCTATGTCACCGTTGTCTTCGGTATCGTCAACGCCGTCGCCGTCGCCATCGCCACTGGTTTTGTCCCCATGTCCGTCCCCACAACCAGATACACCGGTGATATCTCCCTCAGCATCTCCCAAAATCCAACCTGTCCGATTACCTCTACAAAAGCCGCCTGAGATCGATACCCTGGTTCAGTGTCGCGCATGCAGCATTCCCTTACTTGTTTTCGCATCTCAAGAAAGCGGACTTTTGCCGCAACCACTCCCTGCCGAGTACGCATGTGTTTGCTTAGGTTTTTTCTTCATATCTGACTTGAACGTCAGTTTTCCTTTGGTCATTTTCCTGATTCCGTTTACTGATCTCGCTGCAGGTGGAGAGGCGCACGGCTATATGTGTCCCGACACACATTATCGGACGTGTGCGATGGCGGATTACATTGGAGTGGGCTCCAGGAGGCGAGGACGGGTTGCTGGAAAAACCCGGGGTGAAGTCGCACCCGTGGTGGATCGACCCCGCCGGCTGTCCTATCGAAAAGGACGCTGATTCAATAAAGATGCCTTATCGCCCGAGAGATCTGAGCGACCAGTATTTCAGCTTTCTTCCATTGGATCTCCTGGCGGGTTTCAAACCGAGCGAATTTTTTCCAAGAGGTTGGTATTGCACAGCGTGTGGGATGCTTAATGCACAGAGATGTTTTCGACACCAGATCTGCCAGAGTTCTCGGTGCAAGGTGATACTTTGCTGCACCTGGCGCTGTTCAACTTTCAATGCTGATTATGGAGGTAGCGTAACGTCGAGCGGGGAAAAGTGATATCCGATGATAGTGCTTTAACCGGTCACGTTGATCCATTACAAGCACTTCGAGATCTGCATCATTTTGTGCGCATACAGGATCCTCTCGATCTTGTGCCTTCGTCGGTCTCCGGAACCGAATATTCCTTGGATGACGGTATGCGGACGTTGACCTATGAATTCAACAATGGTACCAGAGTAAAGCATGTCTTCACTGGTAACCAAGAGCTTCTGCAGGAGGATGCAACAAGATTGCTTCTCACTGTACAGAAAGATGTCATTCTTTCTCGCAGCGACCTACAAAGTACGTGCCCTTGATGTTTGGTTTGTACAATCGTACGACGTTGCATCTCAGGCCCTTATTTTACCTCGTCTATGAAACTTGATTCCGGACAGGCATACACAGCGGATATGCAAGAACACCTCGAGATACTGAGACCTATCTTCGATATCCAGGATGTCTTGCTTCGATATATGCAAGGGTATGGCGAAATAAACGATAGCAACATCAACCACATCCTGATTCAGGCATGGGTCACTCCGGGCTCGAAACGGGTAACGTAGCCTTTTGCTTTAACTTTTTTTTTCCTCTTTTCTAAAAAGCGACTAGGGCACCCTTTTCAAGGCGACTAGCCACGCTATCACGATCATTTGTTTGGGTGCCGAAGTTGTCATGAACCTAGTGCCCAAACGTGGGTTCGCGGAGATATCGATCAAAAATGCGGAGGACCCCATGGAAGTTGTCGTTGATGCTGATAGCGAACGGATCTTAAGTGCGTCTCAGCCGGTGGATAACGGAAACAGATGGCCATCGGAAACTGTTGCATCGGCAACAGTGATCGACGTGTCAGATTCTTGCCGCCAAGGGGACTGTGACCTCGGTACCGCGAGTCAACCTAACCCTGCGAGCCATGTGGTGAAGGAGGCATCCGGACCTTCGTTATCGTCAGGGCCTGCGGGAAATAGCAAGGCGATACAAAGAGGGAAGGGTGTTGGTAACAAAATGAGCAAGAAAGCGCCGTCAGAACTCTCCTTGACTTTAGTCCACGGTGATGCTGTCATCCTTGAGGGAGATGACTTTGAGGTGAGCTATCAAGAGATAACGTTTACAGTAGTGCAACTGCTGACGAGTACGTTAGTGCCAAATCAAGCGCACAGGAACTACGATTCGTGAGTATTTTTGAGTTGGAAGCTTTTGATTTCTAAGTTAAATGACATTGACTTGGCTAGTTCTCATTGGGTCTTGAGAGGCTGTCTGAGTGATCGGCGCGGATTTGGTCAGTGGTCATCTAGAAGTTTACCCGTTCGGTAGCCCGCAACTTGTTTTCGTTTCGCATTGTCATTTTATAGAATAGTGGGTTATTATCATTTTACAATGAGGGAAAAGGTGCTCGTTCGTGTATCGTAGATAGAGCGCTTCGACGAATCCGAAAGCAGCAACCGAATCTCCCAAACGCTGGGAACTGGCTGGCGTCTGCTGAGCGCGATTCTTCACAGCAACCAACCACTGAGAATTATGGCTAAAACAACCAAAACTACAGGTGGACAGGAACCACAGTGGGGAAGAGGTGAGCTCTAGGTCGCACTTGGGCAATATGCAAACTCAACTTCCATTATCCACAGTGCTAATTTGCGGTGGGACGGATTGGTGAGCGACGAACGTCTATTTGAAGTTCTTGAGCCCGGATATTGAATGATGGATGCTGTACGTTTTCCATAGGCCGAAGCTTGGGAGGAAAGAACGCGGCGGAAAAGGCGAAGGCAACCCAGATGCGTGCGTCGTTCGCCTAGCTACCATGCCTACTACATTCACTTATATGTTACTTTTTGCAGACCAGACCTCCTCGAGCCTCATATCCTCCGTTCCCTGAGCAACATCAAAATTGCATCCATACACGCGTCATGTTGTGGGTGTCACTTCATTTGCTTGGACGTCGACGGTGCAGCGTGGATGTTCGGTCGGAGTGCGTTTTCTGCGCTTGGCGTTCCCGGAGAGGACGCGATATCTGAAAATACTCCGCGACGCGTGCTTGCGACGGACTTGGGCGCAGAAGAAGGCGTCGGGTTCGTGCATGCGGCATCTGGGCGTAGTCATTCTTTATTGGTAGGCAGTGATGGTCAGGTGTGGTCTTCGGGGGCAAATAACTTGGGTCAAGTGAGTCGTGTTCTTCGCTTGTGCTTTTGGTTGTGCTTGGTCGACGTTGACTGGTTGGGTACGTCAGTGCGGACACTCGGTTGCCCCCCAGATTCCTACCTTCCGCGCGATCGACGGACCTTTTGTTGATGGGGAGAGACAACGCATCGTCAAGGCAGCAGCTGGTGTTACCTTTTCTGTTGTACTCACCGAGGATGGCAAAGGTGCGTACACTTTCACGCGTATTCCATGCTTCCACTCTCTGACATCTCCCAGTCTTTTCCTTTGGAAGTGGCGAAAAGGGACAGTTAGGAAATGGTAGGACGGGAGAGCATATTATTACGGGAAACAAGACTGCTTTTGATATCGAGACGGAACCGAGTGAGCATCGACTTCGACATTCATTCGGAAATAACACTGGCTGATCCGTTCATTAAAAGTACCGTTGAAAGGGCTTGATGACAAAACTATCATAGACATCGCATGCGGCCCGCAGCACGGCGTAGCCATTGATTCCCAAGGGTAGGTACCATATACACCCAATGATACGTTACTCAAGTACTCACAGCCTCGTGTACGTGTGGGGTTACAACGGTTATTGTCGGCTTGGTTTGGGCAATCAACAAGATGTGCTCATCCCTAAAGCAGTCCCACAAGTACGTGTCGGTTGGTGATCCCCTGCGAAGCAGCGCCGAAATAACTTAACCTAGTTTACCGGACCGAATGAACCAACGATGGGCGCTCATATTATTGCCGGCCCTTCGAATACCGTGGTTTTAGACAAGCAGCAATTATATTGGATGGCCGGCAAGGTCCGTCGATGCTCAGACAGTCGTGTATTATTTCTGACTCTTCTTCTGCAGTGGAAGAATAGCGGAGAAGGTGTTCATCCACTATCGACTTTGGTCGTGTATGCATCAACTTAATTGTGCTTAATAGGGTCCTCTGGCTCGCCGTACTCTTCATTTAGGTTTATCCAAGATCTGATGTAGGACCTCCGCTTCTCGCTTCAATGGTTGATTCACTGAATTCGAACTTATCAGGGGGTGCAAAATATTGGGTGGCAGCTGCGGTGGAGTAACTCACTTCGCTCTCACGGGTGATGACGATGGTGGTGTCATGACAGTCGCATGGGGCCAAAATGCGTCCTATGGTAAGCAAAAAGAAGCTGCATGCCTTACCTACCCTGAACTAGGACTTGCAAGGTGAACTTGGCCTGGGACCAGAGGAGCCAAAAAGCGCCACAAAACCCACCCGTAATCAGCCCCTTGCCGGGATTGACGTCATAAGGTGAAGCAATTTTCAATCTCAGGAGGTTTATGCAATGTTCATGCAATCCAATCCAGTGTGGCAGCCGGTCAACATACCACTTTATTCCTGGCAAAACCAAATGCTAAATTATCTGATCTCCCACGTCATCCCGCTGAGGTCGATGCCCCTG
Source organism: Rhizopogon vinicolor AM-OR11-026 (assembly GCA_001658105.1). Lineage (NCBI taxonomy): Eukaryota > Fungi > Basidiomycota > Agaricomycetes > Boletales > Rhizopogonaceae > Rhizopogon > Rhizopogon vinicolor. Next base: position 14,827 of record KV448301.1, on the reverse strand, counting down.
ATCTCTGTATGGTCTGTGACAAGGACAACGGAGATGATGATCCCGCCTTGGAGTGTGACAAGGTCAGTCATTCTTACCTTAGCTTTCGAGAAGGCGGTGCTCATGAGGCTGGCTGGATAGTGTGACCATCCATATCACCTGGGCTGCCTTGATCCTCCTCTGGAGGCCGTTCCAGAAGGTGAATGGTTCTGTCCTAAATGCGTCGACGAGCTGGGTGCCCTTTCAGGTCGCGACTCCAAATCGTCCAGCAAAAAGGGTACTGCATCATCGCCGGCCGGTAAGTCAGGCACAAAGAGGAAGGCAGCGCCTTCTGCGAAAGAAGGCGGTAAGCATCTAATCGATCTGTGTTGTGAGATCTAGTGATTCCTGACTCCTGTTCGCAGCTCCCAAACGTAAAAAGTAACGATATTCTGGCAGCCTGGCCAATATACATATGCACCACATTCTACATCTGGAACTATCTGTACCCTCTTCCAGTCTTTGTATTACTTCGAATATTCTTGTAAAACCATTTAGCTGTCTTATCGTTTGCGATGTTGTCTACTGACCAAAAGTGTACATAGTCTTTCCATATTCCCCACTCTGCGGTTATTTTGGGTATCCATATAGACAATCTACTCAACTCTTCTATTCCATGTCAGATAACGCTGTGGAAGCCAAGCAGGTTCCTTCCACTCTTTATCAGAAAGCTCAGCTAAAATCATTTGCGCGATGACTTCAGCACTGAAGAATCACATGAACCAAGCAACGCTAATTGGAGGCTAACAAGCAACTTACCAGCCGAATGCACGCGGCATTCCGTGACCTGTATATCCTGCAGCGATGTACTGTCTCTTGTACAGATCTCTCTGTAGATTAGCTGCGAGCAAATCTGCCACGGGACCAACCTGGCGAAGAACGCATCACACGACAGTATTTTGCAATAGGTCGAATACACGTACGAATGGGTCTCCCATCTTGGTGTAGCCCATGATGCCAGTCTAGACACTCGTTCGTCAGGTGCAGATTCTCATACACTGAAAAAGGAATGCCTACCCATTCCATCTCAGGCTCCGAATCGGGGTCATATTTTCCTTCGAACACAGATGGCAAGAACTCGCGAAGTGCTTTCCCGACGACAGGGTGCGTTTCAGAGTCGCTGTCCACGTATAGCTCGTAACCAGGTCCTACAGCTTCCCGACCTCCACCGATGATGACCAGCGGTTTCTCATCGTCGTGCTTCACTGGTCGGGGGAACCAGTATTCGAATCCCTGACAGAAAGTTGGTTGTGATAGATGAATTAGGATGGAATTGCTCACGTCATTTCCGTCCCAGCCACTCGTCTTGATTTGATCAGTACCGGCAGAAGCACGGATAGCCATGACTTGTCCTCGCGTGGGTATGATTCCTTCCGGACCTGCGAGAAAGGGAAGAAGATGAGAAGCATATGCATTGGTTGCATGGACGACTCTGGAGCAAGATATGCTGCCCCGGTTTGTCACTACGGTATAAGCGGAAGAGTTATCGACTGTTTCCTGCGTTATTGCAGTCACTGGTGTACGAGTGTGCAAGCTCAGGTTGGCGGATTGTCCAATATGTGCCCGAGCGTGCTGGTACAGCTTCGTAACGACCTTCAGCGGCCAGACATTATGACCTGGTTCTCGAAACCCTGCATAAGGTGCACCATATTCCTAGTCATGAGCCCGTTTGCATCAAACCCCGATTGGAATATAATGAGCGAGAATAGCTACCGCCTGAACTGTCTCCTTCGGAACCCATTCTACACCATCTAGATCGAGTTGTGCTTGACGTGCCATCTCATAATCCTTCTTCGCATCTTCTTCCTCCTTCTCCGTGAACAGTAGACTTATATGTCCACCTTCTACGAGGTCGACATCGCTCGCCCAACCATTCTCCTCTATTATTTTAACAAGTAGAGAAGTTGTGTGCTGTTCGAATTCATAGGACTTTTTTGCTTCCACTGTATCGAATAATGCGTGGCGTCTAGCAAACTCGAGGAAAGCAGCGGGTGTAAGATGTCCACCATTCCTTCCTGTAAACAGTATTATGTTCTCTGCACGATCGACTCAAAACACAGATAGTGCTTCACGCACCGGTTGCTCCTGAGCCTGAAATTCATCAGTCGTTTATAAACATTACGAGCAGCATGAGATAGACTGACAGAAATCTCTCGCCTCGAGTATCACGATGCTGAGCGGGTGTTCGAAAGAAAGAGATGCGTTATTCATGAGTTCGATAAGGTGGTATGCAACGCCAACACCAGTGATACCAGCCCCGATGATGCAGATGTCTGCATTGCTAGGAAGAGGATCTTGGCTGCCTTCCCCAGCAAGTGGATTTGCGTCCGGAGAAGAATCAATCCAGAATGAGTGTGTTGGATTGTGCGACGGGCGTTGAGCGGGACGAGCCAGATGTTCCGATGGCCATGTCTCGAGCACCCTCTGAAAATGCTCTAACTTACCAAGGATCTGAGGGTTGACGGGCATTGTCCACCAGCTCAGGAAGCAGAGTGCGAAGATGACCCAGTCCCTCATCTATCGTGTTGAGACCCGGACTATTTGAGGACAAAGTCATCTGCACCCGCGCAACGCCCGTCTCAGTGTTGCTCATCCACTGCCAGCCACCCACGAAGTAGCACATAGAGAATCAAGTCACTTATCCAGCGCTTGACCACACAGAGTTCAGATACTCAGCGCTCAGCTCTAGCAGGGACATCATACATATACGGGAGTTGACATCAGGACAAGATCAGGATGGCCACTCTTTCTCTAGATGAAGAGGTTCGACTGTACACAAACAATGCCGAGCGAGAAAAGTACAACCTCCTTGGAACATTGTACGGGATCATCGTCGCCCTCGACTATCTCGAGCGCGCCTACGTTCGCGATGCAATAACCGCTGCACAGTACGTTCTTATTCTAAATCCACCGCATGTCAGACTTAGGAGGAATCTATTGTAACGTCGCAAGAGATATTCTCCTGCATGCACGCGTCTCCTCTCGCAATACATGACCATGCTCAAGCTCGTCAAAGACTCCGTTCCTTCCATCGAGCAGTTCATGACACGATATCGAATGGATAATCCTGCGGCATTACATCGCATACGAGTTGGCGTACCTGCGACTGTGGAGCACTCTAGTGAGGCGGGACCTGAGACTGGGAAGTGGATCGCTGAGACGACACAGGTTGGTATTTTGTTGCAGTCTTTCTCACTGTCTAATCGGTAGCGCAGAATTTTATCACCTTTATGGATGCGTTGAAGCTTCGGCTTCGCGCAAAGGATCAGCTTCACCCCATCTTGCAGGAGCTTGTCACAGGATATGCTAGGTTTAAGGGGAGCAAGGACTGGGAGGGACGGAGCAAAATGGTCAGCTGGTGCGTCAGGCTTTGTTGCTTGCTTGCTTCAATATTTGTACTCAAGATATCTTAGGCTCATCACTTTGAATAGCATGAAGGCGTCAGAAGAAATTACGGATGAGCAATCCAGGCAGGTGAGCCCGTTTATGATACTGCCAATGTACATGCGCTTCATGCTGGCATTTCTAGCTTCTATTTGATGTGGATCATGCCTATGCCGAATTCTTCAGAAGTCTAAGTGGTAAAGAGGGCTCGTAGTGAAGTTCAACTGGCTTTCACAACCTTGCCTTTTTTTGCTTTACGAGTCAACACTATGTAGTCATGATAGCTAATGCATTACGAACACTGCTTCACCAGTGATCCTAATCTGTACACTCAGACTACTTTCCTCCCTTTCTGTTTTCTCTGCCGCCGACCTTTGGTGGGTTCTGCTGTCTCAAACAGGATACAAGTTTCCCTCTAAACATCTCTCATTGACCTGTTCATCGTTCTCCAGACAAATGCGAACGATGCCTCAATCTGTGCAAGATCTGGATTGGTGAGTATGTACCCAAGATTATAGCACGCGAGTGATCGTATCTCCCACAGCCATTTCTTCGCACAGACAACAAAGAAAGAGCACGGATATGACAACGTGAAAACCTCCAACAGCGCATCAGATACCAATACGATAATCAGCCTAGCCATACGTCGACGTTAACTAGAACACGTCCGAAGGTGGCGCAATGTTTCTAACTTTCCCTATATTATTCCCATCGCATGTAGCTGGACCAACTGGTACCCCCACAAAAGTACCATTATCGCCTCAGGTGGTGGAGGTGATCTGGAAGGTCGAATCTTCTGCTTTCGAAAATCTGGGCAAGGACCACTGGGTACTACAATTGACCCCGTCGCCCGTATCACCAGGCAGGTGCTCTTCCAGCCCACAGCATCTAACGTCCTCGCTAGCGCGTCTGGAGAAGCTCTGCGATCTTACTGACAGCGATCGCTCACGGTCTGCTCTTACAGAGAATATCATATTAGACAAGGCATGCTATGTATTCACTAACTGAGACAATTTTTTCTTCCTTTCGCGAGCGATAGACAGTCACATATAGTCCTATAAGTCCTTGGGCTATTGGACTTCAAGGGAAGGAATGAGGTCACGGTATTCCGCTTGCAGTTTAGCTGTCATCATCAATCCAGGGCCGAGAGTTAGGCACTTCAGAGGGTATTTCGACCGTGCCAAGAATGCCCCTGAACTCCTCATCTGGCCAGTGTGAATGGCAAGTCTTGTTGATAAGTCTATGCGTATCAATGCTTGGTGACTTTGAAAACGTTAGGCGTTGAACACGTTGAAAGGTGGTGCTCATAATGTGTTTGGTGTTTTGGATGAAAGCCCGCAGGGCTTTCCTGCCTGAAACATGAGTCCGAACCTGAGAGTCAAGGTGAGCTGTCGGGCGGGTGGGCCCGATCAGGACACCTGGGGTGTTAGCGACTACTGAGGGAGCGGGCGCCATGCGTCAGGCAAAATAAGGAATTTGTCGTTCTACTGACCAAATGGGCATTTTGGCTATGCCCTGATGAGGGAGTGGCGGGTGGGTGCAAATGAGAGAGCTTAGAGACTAAAGCTGATATCTGAGACGACTGCGAGGTGGGCAGGAGCAAAAGGCGGTACGCCACCTCGCTTATTCACGCGTAGACTAAATTCTACGCCAGCCTCGTGCCTCGGCTGGCTTAGAAAGGCAAAGAACGCGTAAACTGGGGAGCGTGAGAGAGTAGGCGTGATTCTACTGTTACAACAGTACCTAGTCTAGCATTGCCTACGGAAATTCCAGCTAAAACACATGTGAAGACGCTCAGGGAGGTAGAGCAAGAAAAATAACATCACGATAAGCTGCTGCTAAGCTGAACCCAGGTTATCGATATCCTTAAAGTTGTGTAGAAACTCCTTGTCATCTAATTCAATTTTTGCCGCCACGATCTGCCCCCCAGCCTGTAGTCGCTGCTGTTCGTAGTGCACGAGCCATCGACGTCTGGACCCTGTGTCAAGTACATGGAAACAGTCCACGACCAGATCCCAGATACCTTGATCCGTGGCGAAAAGTGTTGTAAGTGGCGATAAGGACTTACCACTATCAATAACCGTCATGCACGCACTTGCTGGCGGACTGCAAAGTTTCGGCGGCCTGACGCTTGTTGGAGTTGTTGGCGTTCTGGGAGCTTCTGGACAAACGGCATACAGCTGTGGCGATTTAGTTTAACCTCTAGACCCCAAATTCATCACCCACGTCCAGGGACGTGTACAGATTGCCTGGCTGGTGCCTGCACAGGGCTTGCTGCAGCAGTCGCGGGGGCATCTGACACAGGAGATTCCACGCACCGATATTCTGGTTTGGTAGGCTTATACAGTTCCACTTCATAAGCAAGGGGTAGCTGTGAAAGCTTTTTCGTCGGTCTCTTGAACTCGATACAAGCTAGCACATATTTCCAAAAGAAACGCGCTTCCGGCTTCATGGCTGCATTGATGAGCCTGTAGTCGTCGGGGTGCACATCACGTTTCTCTTCGGTGAGGACACGTACGCGCATTTGGAAGGAAGAATGACGACGTCAGGCTTCCATTCCGATGTGCGGTCCTGGTGGATAGGACAAAGGCAGCCAGACCAAGCGATGTCGATTGAAAAGCCGAATTACAAAACTTATTTAGGGCCGCAAGACCCTGCGTCAATTGGGGCTGCGCTGGGGATCTTTTTCCACTGAATTGTGGAGAAACAGCCTAACCCGCCAAGTCAATGTCAATTTGTTCAAAGTGAGGCAAGATGATTACAAAGCACCAGATACCTTATTATTTCATCATTTCAACAGTTATCGCACACCATCCCCTGATCTAATACTGGCGTTGTCCTGTATTAGTATATGTGGGTGGAAGTGCCGGTCTGGAACGCAGGTGACACCAATCATTACTGCACGGCGGGGTATTTTTTTCACTGAGTTGGGGACAAATAGCCTGATCCGCCGAGTCAATGTCAACTTCTTCAATTTTGTTGTGAGTGAGACATTTTTCATGGGATCCCGCAAGTCTCAAAGTCGTTCAAATTACAGAAAGAAAGTTTGAGCAACTGAGGCAGCGGCTCTATGTACTATTCCAAACCTGGCCCAGTGGCCAACGTGCTGAAATTTCTGACTGGCGTGTCAAATAAATGGGCTCTTGAATCCAACTTGCCAAATGGTGTCGGCCGGTTCTTCGGCTTCCAGTCTATTGATTAGCTGGCAGTCAAGAAGTAGGCGCGCTTATGGCATGAACACGCCATATATTCACTGTTAAATGATGGATCAGGGCTGAGCGGTTTGTTTCCTGTGGACGTCCAACCTCGCACCGCAGGGCAACCTTGGACTTTTGTTTTCGCTATCCTCACACTATTCCAGCTTTTCGCTGCTCATTTACTTGGTGCTTCCCTTCCTTGCCCTGATGTCTCCTTCAACTGAACTTGAGGCTGTGGGGCGCAACATCCTCATAGTCAGCAGTGCGTACTACTCAATGCTCTTGTTCTTCCAGGTTTCAAAGGTTTATAATCATTAGCTGCTCTAACCGGTTTGATGGTCCTGGAATACGCCTGGAATATCCGTTTTGAAATGCGAGTTATCTGGCCGTGAGTGTCTGCGATCCTGATGATCGCGAGCGACCAATATCTTTCTCACTGACAGGCAATTTTGGAAGAGCACCGAAGCCAGGATCTTTATGATAGCCAGATACGTGGGCTTAGCTGGACAGGTGTAAGCGATTTGGCAATTACAGAAGTCATATACTCACACCTATCGCTAGCTTCAATATCTGGTTTGCAAGCAGGATGGCGTCAGGGATTCCCAACCATTCATTAATTTGCAGAGTGTGGTACTCATGTTATGCTGTAACAGTTCAATGTGAATTAATGTCGGCAGAGTTACTTCTCATGATGCGAGGTACGCGTCGTTCTTACTCCTGGTGCGATATACTTATTCTCTCTGTGCACCCTTACCTTGCAGTGTGCAAAATGTACAACAACGACAGATATGTTCTTGGCGTACTTTACGTCTTTGTCGGCACGCATTGTGCCGCCATGGCTATCAGTGCGAGGATGGCTTTTCATGGCGTCAAGTATTCTCTTACCTGTGTGGTGGTCGACGCCCATCCCGGTCAGATTTATTATGGGTGAAAAAATTGGCACTTGCTGCATTCTGTCCGCTGAGTCGAGAACCAGCGCCCCAACAATCGCAGTCAATTTGTGCATCGTTGCTATGATGCTACGGCGATACTCCAGGGGCAACTGGCAGGAACCTTTACGTTCATATCTCAAAATCACGGTCCGCGACAGTATTTGTACGGTCATCGTGGTGACAGGTAGGCATGCGGTTCTCCTTTGTAGTACATATGTTCACTGTGGTTAGGAAATTATCTCTTCGTGTCACTCCAACCCATGAGAGTTCACCGATCACAGACGAGTGAAAACATCCTTCCCCAGTAAGTCTTGCGTGTACCGCATATTCACTGCTCACTTTGAATCCGCTTTAGCGTGATCACCTTTTCCCTTTGGTTTGCTGTTGAGTACAATGATCATGGATGGTTACTTGTTACTCATTGCATTAACTTTACCAGACCGGCCGACCAGTTCTTAACAAAGAGAGGTTTCTCGAAGAGTCCCAGAATGATTTCCAGTTGACCGAGGTGGACCTTGATAACTTGGAACCTCTTGAAGACTCTGACGTGTCTTTCGCGAGACCTTCCGACTCCAATGTCTTACCGACCAAAGTCACTACCGCCGTCGACTCTGAGTTGGGCATAGGAACGGAAGAGGATATTGCTGACAGATGTATTTGTGACTGGGTGGATGATGCTTCGCTATCGCGCTGCGCATCCACCATCGTATCCATGGAAATGGACAACAGCGGGGAGTGTTCGTGTTCAGGGTCTAGGAACTAATACCACTCGATTTATATTGATAGACATGATTGGAGTGTATACGTCACATCACTAGGAGAGTATGAAGAAGTGAATTTGACAGATCGGGGAAACTATTTTCTAGTAAAGGTTTTAGATCCGGAATCTGTATCACCAATAATACTTCCAGATGTTTTGCAGTGCGCCCTTGCTTGCTTCAATTTTGTCTGCTGACGACAAGCTTGGCCGCAGAAGTGTACGTCGCACGAAACACCGCAAAAACGCGCAGTGACTGCCGAATTCTGGGGTACTAATTGCACAGGTTAATCATTCAATTGACATTGTAACTTGGGAAATATCAACCGGCCTCGGCGTTAACCTTGACTTGAGTATCGTTACCTATATGGGTACCTAGAAATACCGAGGTCGATTCGAAAGATCGATCTGGTAGCATTCCTTATCGCTCAGAAGGGCTGAAGGCTCTGGGCACAAGATCTCGTGCTCGCGATCAAAAAAACAACCTATTTGCTATACCTTTCCACGGGTGGGTCGTGAGTTCATCGAGTTCCGAACGGTAGATTGCCTTTCCTACATCAGGCTAGGGGTATATCGTGCACGGACCAAATTACTCATTTTACTCCCACTCAATAGGCTTAAAAGGGAGCTTCGTACATAGAACTAGCAGTACAAGCGGTCGGGGTAGCGGAATCCCCTTGATGAGAGCTTTCGTCGGCTCGAAACCGCTACCTGACCGTTTTACTAGCCTCTCAACCTACCAGCACTTTACCTTCGGGGACGGCGGTCTGCAGCCAGGCCATGATGTCATATTGATGCAACAAAAGACTGTAAAGTTAGTGCAACTGTGATGCAAGATGTGTTGCAATGAGACGAAGCAAGGTATGCATCACCACCCTAACCCCATAGACTTGTGTTTTCTTCAGGCCCCCCGAAGGGGACCTGTCATCGAATGGGCATCCCGGACCCCATTCCGCGGGTCCCTCCCCTCCCGCTCCAGGGGTCCATGTCGGGCACCCTACCAATCGCTCGGCAGGCACACTAATTAAGCCTCGTTCGGGGATTTAGAATTTTAGATAGTCGTGCCTCTATATTAGGGAAGGTGGTCTCACAGGCTTATTATGACAGCCTATATAAGGGTATATAAGGGGTATATAATAATCTTCGGGTTCCAGTGATGTTATCATATACAACATTCCGTTTGATTTCCCGCGTTCGAAAAAGTACGCAACTCCTGATAGGCATCACATCAACACAAAAGCAAGGGACGGGGAAAATAACTGCACCGCAAACGCGTCGAATTAAAATAAAAAGTTTACATACACGAAGAAATGAAAGAGTCTATCATTCATCCGGGTCGGAGGAAGGTGATATCGGTCTTTGTAGGTACCGGTGAGCTCGATCGTTCAGACTCTTTCTAATGACGATGTCCAGGGACTGCAGCGGCGTGTCAGGGTACATGATGCTCTCTAGGAATGGGCGATTCATCTGGTAATCTTCATCAGATCCTCGACTTTTCGAGTGTAAGGATTACCAATCGTCTACCGCCGGAATATGCCGATACTCCTTCTACCGCAACCACAACGTTCAAACGTTCACGCCTGGACCGTCTGTCAAGTACGATACCCGACCCCTTCATTAGTACCTACCTTTTCAATTCCTGTCACTCGTTAAACCCTTTCTTTCATCACCATTCTTCCATTCGCAACGCCACCGCCTTCAAATTGTCAATAACTCTTATATCGTTTCTCGTTATTCTGTCAAATACGACGCCACTCCCTTCAGCTACCGCCTTTGCTGATCGTTAACCAAACCTTTTGGCTTTATCTACACCCGGACGACTCGTCTTTTCCTTTCAGTATGAGTAGACCATGTACAATTCTTATTGACATCCAATAATCATCAGAGCCCCCATTTCATGTCCTATTAATCAAGCAAACACACCGACTATCATTTCAATCAAACAAGCAACCAATCGTCTACCACTCCATCGAACAAGCAACGCGCCCACTATCCTTCATATTACACATCACACCAACGCTAACAACTAACTTCGTCCTTATTCGTCATTCCAGCACTCCCTGCAATCATCGTACTCGTTAACCGTCCTCCTAGACTTATCGCTATACCTTCCTACCAAGCGGTCTGACTGTCCCCTTTCGCACTCGCATCTTCTAGCTACGCACGCCGTAGCTAACCTACACGAGCGAGAATGTCAGGAGTCCCGCTCCATAGAAGGCGGTGGTGCGATAGGTATGAACCCTACTGGCCACGAAGGCTGCGAAGGCGTGGTCGAGCAGTAGATGTCGCGAGGATCACCTAAGCGAATGGTTAAGAGACTGCACAAAATCTCTTATCCCAGGAGTTGTCGTAGCAACAACCAACTTCTGGGTCCGCACGCCACTGTTCTACTAACTCCTCCCTGTGACTTCTCTCGTGCCCGTATCCATCGCGCGATGACGTACGTCGTTTAGATTGACTTTCGCTCCTCATGTACATGGACGATAAGTTGTGGCGCACTGAGCTGGCAGGCCGCCTTTCGGCAGGGGCACTGACGAGCTCATACTGAGACATGCGTCGGCGTCGACTTGGATAGAAGAGACAGGGTACGCGGTCTTAGCAGGTTCGTGTATGCAAAGTCGTGGGTTCTCGCAAGAGCGTAGCTTGAGTGCTCAGCGGCAAACATGGCTTGCCGCGGGTAGTTATCTGATTCATGGGAATACGAGCTACAGGCAGGATGCACGGGCTGAGAGAGGTCTTGTAGTGGTGGGACCGGGATGTAAGATGTCTGTGGATCCGCTCACGGGACCCAGCCAATTCGAGGTATGCCGATTGAGTGACCAGGCGCTGAACTGGGCGCTAGTCACATTGGTATGGGGTAAGCGGCCCCCTCTGGAGGAGTTGGTGGCGAGGGTGTCCTGCTTCTTCCTGGCGGAAGCTCATGAGAACGAAGATGGGGGCGGGATGGGTGTAATCAATGTTGGAACTGGCACAGGCGGTGCATGCTGATAATGTAAATTGAGTATAATTGGACATGGATATGTTGCTACGTACTATCGTGGTCGACTTGAAGACTGTTGAGGCACCAGCGGCTGAATATTACGTTCAGAGTGCACTAACTCATCACCTTCCTCATCTTCCTCTTCTCCATCAGGCGGGACGGTACGCCGAACTTTCATTATATCTTATCGGACTCGACCTTCTTTCATCGAAGCCGAGCCGCCGTCCGTGTGATAAGCCCTCCTTGTATCTGCAGTGCCTGACCTCCTCGTTTTCTCACTTCGGTCCTTGCTCTGGCAGCATCCGCCTCCTCTAAGTGGAGACCTGGTTAAAAAAAATATCCTTTTGAGCCGAGCTGGAGCTTGTACAACTTCAACTCCTCGCAGAGACGGGCTGACCCCTACTCAGCGCGATCCCGACCTTCTGTTACCTAGCGCAATCGGTTGAAGTATTCGAGCGCACGACGCCCAGAAGAGTTGGCACGGTTGGGCTCTGTCTCGAGACGTTCGGAGGTGACGATGAGAAGGGCATTAATCTCGCGAACCTCATCGTCGCGAGCAATCAGATGTGCGAGGAGATGGCTTGTTGATCCATCTGTAGTAGCATGTGAGCGGTGGCAGATCGAGATGGAACACGCAAAGGGAAGAACTCAGAAGAACTTCAAAGGGAGGTGCATATCGCAGTCGGGATGGAAGTCATGGTTACTCGTAACATCGAGACCGATCTCGATATTACAAACGGAGCGCGTGGACAGGTGGTTGATATACTTCTGCATCTGAAGGAACCTCTAGTCATGGAAAGTTCTAATGCCGATATAAAACATATTCTGGAAAAGGATGGTTTCCTGAATGTGTCTTATATCGATATTGGAATCTGGCATGACTAACACTCTGCATTGATTCACCGGCAATGGTTGATGGAAATGCAAAAGTAATACCTTTTATTGGATGATAGCAATGTGACGAAGAGCTGTTGACGTCCAAATCTGACAAGGTTCAGCAAGCCTCCCAGAACGGCTGGTTCGGCTCATCACGCAGCGAAGCGCTCAATTTGGGGTGTATTAGGTCAGCAATGGAAGATCCCGACCTCAGAAGTTCGCAAGTGCTTATGATACAAATCAACTCTTATTGTAGCTACTCCTAGTTACTCTCGGGCGTCTTCTGCAGGCTACAGTCTGGGGTGAGTTTCAAGACTTACAGTATTTACTTGAACTGCCCCAGAATTGAGCTAACTGTTGGAATTTCGGGGCTGCGCTAACAACGAACAACGAAATGTTATAGGCAGGGAACCCTTTGCAAACGCGCAAAGGTTCTCGTCTATGGTAATTCTTATCTTATCGTAGAATGTAAAATAAATATCACATGTGAAATGCGAAGGACTTCAACAACGCCCGAATTATTCCGATACTAACGACAATCCAGCATCCGACAATCCGCGACTCAGGGCAACCATCTCCACCACCACATCCACCATCCTTACGCATGCCTTTACTACTAGTTCGTCATCCCTCGAGCAAGTTAAGCACCGTGCCTACGGGTGGTATTATTAATGGTCTTCTTGCTGGCCTAGTTGTAGTACGGTGTATGATGGTAGTCACATCCTTCTTCTGTCCTTTCAATTTCAATTACAATGGCTAAAATACAAGTCAGATAGACTCTCCATGCAGCTCTCGAACATCAGACGGTCATACCATCCCAGTGGATCCTCCTGAACTGCAACCATCTTGCAACACCCGCCCGCCAACATTGATTGAATCCCACAATTCATCTGGGCCCTGGGGCCTTTGAACTCGGTTCAAAACGTTTAAGTATGGTGATTGCCACGAAACCCCAGCAGTTTGGCTTCGTTGCCCCACACATATCCAACTGACAAACTAGCACCACACTGCCTGAGGCCCACGAAGTGTCAGGCTGTCATGCGAACCTCAGCCCATATCAATAGTTTTTGCAGTAACATCTCCCACTCCGATCGATTCGAGCTGTCAGTGTTCACTACTTACTATATTATAGCTAATGCATTACGAACACTGCCTCACCAGCGATCCTAACCTGTACACTCAGACTACTTTCCTCCCTTTCTGTCTTCTCTGCCGCCGACGTTTGGTAGGTTTTGCTGCCTCAGGTTATACAAACAGGATACAAGTCACCCTCTAATCATCTCTCGTTTGACCTGTTCATCGTTCTCCGGACAAACGCGAACGATGCATCGATCTGTGCAAGTTCTTGATTGGTGAGTATGTACCCAAGATTGCAGCACGCGAGTGATCGTATCTCTCACAGCCATTTCTTCGCACAGACAACAAAAAAGAGCACGGATATGACAATATGAAAATCTCCAACAGCGCATTAGGCACCAATACGATAATTTCTACATCAGTAATCTCACACCTGGCCATACGTCGACGTTAACTAGAACACATCCGAAGGTGGCGCAACGTTTCTAACTTTCCCTATACCATTCCCCTTTTATATAGCCGCACCATCGTCGCCTCAGGTGGTGAAGGTAATCTGGAAGGTCGAATCTTCTGCTTTCGAAAACCTGGGCAAGGACCACTGGGTGCTACAATTGACCCCGTCGCCCGTATCACCAGACAGGTGCTCTTCTAGCCCACAGCGTCTAGTGTCCTCGCTGGCGCGTCTGGGGAAGCTCTGCGGTCTTACTGATAGTGATCGCCCACGGTCTGCTCTCGCAGGGAATATACTATTAGACAAGGCATGCTATGTATTCACTAACTCATGCATATGTTTTTCTCCCTTTTACGAGCGATAGACAGTCACATATAGTCCTATAAATCCTTCTTCGGCGATTGTACTTCAAGGGAAGGAATGAGGCCACAGTATTCCGCTTGCAGTTCAGCTGTCATCATCCATCCAGCACCGAGAGTTAGGCACTTCAAGGGATACTTTGACCGTGCCAAGAATGCTTTGAACTCCTTATCTGGCCACTGTGGATGGCAAGTCTCGTTGATAAGAAGAACGCGTAAACTGGGGAGCGTGAGTGCCTTGAACAGGCCAGGGAGTGGGCATGATGTACCGGAACACTTGATAGACAAAGATTGAAGATTCGCACGCATGCACGGCTGTAAGGGCTGGGTGATTACATCTCTGAAGTTGAGGCTGGTGTCGAATGAGGAGAGGTTGGAAGATCTGTTGAGCATATGGATGAATGTATGCGGTTGATTTAGAGTAATCTCGACATGTGTCCATGCAGTGCCACTATCACTGTGAGGATATTTGGCGGTGCACGAATGATATCGGGGGAAAGAACTTCTGACCCCTGTTCAATTGGCAGGATCTTGTTTACTAACGACGAGATTGAGACGTTCAAGGACGAAGGGAACGAGCGGAAGTGGTAAATAGGGGTCCTGAAGTTACATAATGCCGTCGCGGTCTTAAGTCTCCTCTTTACAGCTGGTACAGGCTTGTATCAGTTGTAACACAGATCTCTGGTTTGAGGCCTGGCCCGGCACATCACTACCTCTAAGTGATTCGCACCATAGCAGAGTATGTTATCTTGATCACGGACTTCTAGTTTGCTGATGTAATCTATGGTGCGTTTGC